>JARHVA010001522.1:2192500-2402500 GCA_037957365.1 Torreya grandis
TTCTATTGTAATGTTGTAAAATATAAGTTTTCACTAAAGGAGTAATGGTACATAGAAGAAATGTGATGTGGAGAGGGTCAAGATAGAGAGGATATGGATTTGAATATTTGGTTGAGATGATGAAAGGTATACATGAAAGGTTATGTGTAATGTAATTATCTCAAAGGAGAGTGGTTCATGGTGGAGACATGAGTGAGGATGAAGAATAAGGATCTCAAGAGCTTGGGATGGAAGATATGTAAAATGAGGCTGAGATGAGATTTATTATAGTCATAGAGAGGCTTAGTAGTAAAATAAAATTGGATACACCCTACTATAAAATTAGTTTAAACTATGAAGAATTTGTGGACCTGATAGTTGAAATGGAAAAATATTTTGATTATGAGTCTATGGAGGAATATAAAAAGGTGAAATTAACATTCATAAAGTTGAAGAATCACATCTCTTTATGGTGGGATCAGGTGAAAGATGAGACATAAATAAAGAAAAAAGAAAAAAAGAACATGAGATAGAATGGTGGCTAAATTAGAAGCCTCAAGTTATCAGTTGACCTTGTTTTGAAAATTCAAAATTTTAGACAAAAAGAGACAAGTGTCAAATATTACATCGAAGAATTTTATAAACTCATAATACGAGCTCGACATCCTCAAGAAGATCTAGATAAAGTTTCAATGTATGTTAATGGACTAAGTTTTTCCATACAATATGAAGTCAATTTTTTAAACTTGAGAACCATAGGAGAAGCCTATTAATGTGAATTAAAGGTAGAATAAAATCTCACAAGGAAACAAGAAAAATCTAGAGGTATAATAAAGCATTCAAGAGGATGAGGACAAAACAATGGTGGAAGAGGTAAAAAATAATGGTGGAGAAGCAAGAAGTTCAAAAAATCAAAATTCAAGTGTGAAAGAAGGATACTCTTCTAGAGGAAGAAGTTTTTATAGATGAGGCAGAGGAAAATGTTTTCATGGTAAGTGTGTTGGGTGTAATAAGTATGATGGTCATAAAGATCAATATTATATAGAAAACCATCATAATAATGGTATGATAGTTGATGGGACATCTCACATGGATTTTAGATATGAGGAGAGTGTTGGGTATCCCTTTCATATGAAAACTAGAACAAGGATAGGCTTTGTTGATGAATAAAGTGATATCAAAACTATCTAAGGAGGTGAATGAATTGTCATAGAGAAAGTATTATTATAGAATTTATACAAATTTGGAGGTAAGTGTTATATAGTATTGATTTATAGTGGTAAAATGAATAATTTGGTTTCTAAAGAGATGGTAGAAAAAATTGAGATGAAATGACTAACACATCCTATGTCATATAAGGATTCTCAATTTCTTAGAGGGAATCAAGTTCTAGTAAATGAGCAGTGTTTGTAATTTTTTTACATTGGTTCATACAAGGATGAAGTTATGTGTGATATCATGCCTATGGACGTGTGCCATGTTCTATTAGAAAAGCCATGGAAATTTTATAGGAAAACCATGCATGATGGAAGATAAAACACCTACATAATTATGAAGGATGGAAGGAGATTTACATTGAGTTCATTAAAGGATAATGGAGATGAGGTGGAAAACAGTTCCAAAGTGATGTCATATCTAGTAAAGAGTTTTTGAAGGTGTAAAAAGAGGAATAAATGTGTTTTTTATTAATTTTAAAGCTTGTGATACTTGTGACATCTAATATAATAAGTGATTTACCTATGGAAATTCAAACTATGGTGTTAGATTATGTTGATATTATGAAAAGTGAATTTTTGGATGGAATACCACCTATAAGGACAATTAGTCATCATATATATTTGGTTCTAGGAGTAATTTCCTAAAAAATCATCCTCTATGTTGAATCTAATGGATAATGAGGAGGATAAAAAAACATGTGCAATAGTTATTGAGGAAGGGTTTAATCCATGAAAGTTTGAGCCCCTATGCAATATCACCTATGTTGGCACCAAATAAATGTGGAGATTGGAGGATGTGTATGAATTCATGTGCAATAAATAAGATCACCATTAAGTAAAGGTTTCCATTTCTAATAATAGATGACTTAATTAAATGTTTGAGTAAAATGACATACTTCACTAAGATATATTTTAAGAGTAGGTATCCTAAAATATGCATGAGTGATGAGTGGAAGATAACATTTTAATGATGGGTTGTATGAGTGGATAGTTATTCCATTCAGTTTGTTAAATGCTTAAATTAAGTTTGTGAGGCTCATGAATAAAGTGGTGTGGCCTTTCACATGTATGTTTGTGATAGTATATTTGGATGACATCCCAATTTATAATCATTATAAGGAGGAGGATCTGAAGCATTTGAATTTTGATTTAAATAAGTTGAAGGAAGAAAATTTTATATAAATTTGAAGTGAAGCTTCATGTAAGAGGAGATGATATATTTGGAATTTCTAATATCAAAACATGGGTTGAAGATGGACCTGAGAAGGTGAGGGAAATTATGGATTGGCCTTCTCCAAAGAGTATGTTTTAACTAAGGAGTTTTTATGGGTTAGAAAGTTTCTACATAAATTTTATCAAAAACTTTAACTATATATGTGCATTGATTACAAATACTATGAAAGGGGATAAGAATAAATTTTAGTGGACTATTGTAGAAAAGAGTAGATTTCAGTTTTTGAGTAGAAAGGTGATATAAAAACTAGTGTTAAGCTTACAAAAATTTGGGAAAGTGTTATAGGTGACTATGATGCAATAAAAACAACCATATGCATAGTGTTAAGTTAACAGGGTAAACCCATTACCTATTTTAATGAGAATTTGAATAATGATAAGAGTAAGTATTAATTCTATGACCAAGAAATTTATGCAATGGTGTAAGAACTCAAGAAGTGGTGGCATTACTTGTTGTTAAATGTGTTCATTTTGTACATGAAAAATAGTGATTTTTAGTTCATAAATAGACAAGGTAAGCTAAATCAATGACATATGAAATGGGTATAATTTATTTAGAGATGTTATTGTTTTTTGAAACATAAAAGTGGAAAGTCTAACAAGGTAGTAGATTTCTTGAATATGTGAGCTCTTATAGAGAAATATTTGAATGTAGAGGTCATTGGATTTGAATCATTGAAGGAGTTTTATGATGAGGACTTGGATTTATGAGATTCATGGATAACATGTAGGAATCCAACTAATGGGAAAATCACACTATGGTTATATTTTATGATATAAAATGTATTATTGTTCAAATGGAGGAAGTTATTTATACCTCAAAGTTCCATGAGAGAGAACCTATTGAAAGAGAAGCATATTGGATGTCTAGCTAGTCATTTTGGATAATACAAGATTTTGGCAAGTTATGTGAAAGATAATATTGGCCATAGATGTGTATTCATGTGAAAAAAATGTGTATAAATATAAAATTTTGAATCATGGGAAATTTAAAATTCATAATGTTGGTTTGTACCATCTATTTCCCATTTCAAATAAACTATGGGAAGCATTGAGCACGAATTTCATTTTTGGTTTACAAATAAAAAAATAAGGTAATTATTATATATTTGTTTTTGTGGATATATTTTATAAAACAGATATATATTTTTTAACATGCAAGAAGACTAGTGATTTCACACACATTAAAAATCTATTCTTTCAAGCAATTGTCAAATTGCATGGGTCATTGAGGAGTATTATATCGTATTTAAATATAAAGTTTTTTTAACACTTTTAGAGGACACTATGGAATAATATGGGAACTATATTAGAATTTAGTTCAGCATATCACTCTAATATGTATGGATATATATATAGGTGTTGAATCATAGTCTTAGTAATCTATTGAGGTGTTTAGTTGGTAACAAGCACAAACTGTTAGATTTGATGTTGGGACAAACACAATTTATTTACAATGATTTAGTAAACCAAAGTATGAGAATTGGTACTTTTAAAATATTTTATGGAAGTGGGAATAGATGCATATGTGAATTGAAGAGTAAAGATGAGATGAATATAATAAGTGCAAAAGGTGAATACTATGCTCAAGCTATGCATGATGTGCATCAAGAAGTCAAGAGAAGACTTAAAAAAAGTGATGGAAAATACAAGAAGCATGATGATATGAATTGAAGTTTGGGAATTGGTTGGCATATTTTCACAAGGAGAGGTTTTTGAAAGGTGACTACCAAAAACTAAAGTGGAATAAGATTGGGCCTTACAATATTTTGAGGAATTTCTTAGCTAATGCATATGATATCGAGTTACCAGACAAAGTGGGTGATTCACCTATATTCAATGTGGAATATTTATACCCATATGTTGAGGGAGAAACAAGTCACAACATATATTTTTTATTTTAGGATTAGGAGTAGTTTCCACAAGTAGATAAAGAGGAGATGAAATCCATTATGGATATTCAAGTTAGTAAGAAGTCACTAGGCCATGAGTACTATGATTACTTGGTCAATTCAAGGGATATATAAGCTAAAGATACGACTTGGATGAATGAATTTGAATTTTCCAAGCATGTAAAAAATATAGATTATTTCACGATAGGTTAATGAGAGGGATTTCATAGTCTTTTTCATTTATTATGGGTTTTTTATACAAGAACATCCATGGTGGACAAGTTATCTTGCATCACCAAAAATAGATTGATGTTTATTTTATATTATTTTGTTTATTGTTGTGTTATAGTGTCATTGGTTAGTGTTCATTTTCTTGATGTCATTTTTTGGTTATTCTCTATATTGGTTAAGTGTTTTTGTTGTATTCATAAATTTTTTTAGACACTTAGCTCAAAAAGTTACTTGGTTTCCTCAAAATTCATGAAGACCAAAATATTATTTAGTATTAGTAACTTGCGATGATAATTAGTATTTAAAACCTTTATTTGGTCTTGTAAAAACATTCCCATGCTCAATATTTGTAATCAAGTTATTATTCCCCAATTAGGTATATGGAAAGTTGGTTTTAAAATCATAGTTATAATTAGTCTCCCAATAACTGATTAGGTCTTGGTAGAATTCAATTATTTAAAGTAGTGATAATTGGCCTTTTATATATTGATTAGGTCTATGGTATTTTTTTTATAAAATAGTCTTAATTATAACATAAATCTTGAGTATAATGGTAGATATTTCATATGGAAAGCTTAGTTTTAATCAAGTATCTAACCTTGACTAGGTCATAACAACATTTAAATGTTGTTTAATTTGGTGTGTAGGTTTCCAATCCCCATTGGGCAAGGTGTTTAGTGTTTTAGGTTTTATTTTTAAGTGAGATCTAAATCCAAAACCAAAAATATTATATCCTTGGAAAATCCCTTGATTGTAAGTATAGTTTGAAGCCCGATTAGGTCATGATGAAGTTCTATGTTTACACTCAATGTTAATCAGTGTTAACAAACATAATTAGGTCTTGCACCTTTAAAAAACATTCAAACTCTTTTGAAAATCTTACCCAAGTTTGAAACTCATAAAGTGAATTTTAATATGTTATTACATGTTCCAAAAGACCTAATTAGGTCTGGTTGTATATGGATAATGGGTTTTCTATCTTTTATAATTATTTTCAAGCCCATTTTGGTTTGTGAGAGAATATGGAATGCCAAACTTATTTCAAGGAGGATGATAGGTTAGAACATTCCCAACATAAAAGGAGAAATGAAATTTGTTTTGGGATTCTGTCACTAGATATTTTATTGAGAATTGGTACTATAATTTTTTCTTCTCCCTCTTGATATCGATGAAGCATCATGCTGTCAAAATTTATATTTAAAACTTGTTATTAAAGACTTGCATTTTTTCTTGATTTTTTTCAAGATTAATAAATGGAATGAATTCATGTGTGGAGTTTTACATTTTTTTTTATTTTTTCATCATGTGTCGATGTATTTTCCCAAACTAAGCATCATAAACTAAATAGATGTCCTTAATTAGATTCCAAGTTTGAGTGTGCATAAGCATATAAATATAGATATTTGACATTAAAAATTTTCAATATTTAATTAATTGAGTGAAACTGAGAAAAATGACGGCTCTAAGATTATCCAAATAAGTATATGCTTCCTTGATCAAGATGTAGAGTTGAGTTTTTAGAACATATGCTAAAATTTATAGTATATGAGAAAGTGTGATATATCAAGATAATATTTTTATCGCTTATGGTACCATAGTATATGTACCATTAAATTTATTCATTCTTATGCTCATATATTCAATTTCTATTTATGATTATTATATTTGCATTGATTTGATACAATCTTGAATACTTGTTGGGATGTGGACATTCCTAACAAATATACATAGCTTTTTGAATAATCAAAGTATGTGTGTAATTTTCCCCAAACATTCAAATTTTTCATCCACACTTCCCTAGGAGAGTGTAGTTAGGAGCCTTCAATTTATTATTATTTTATGATTATGCATGCATATATTCACATAATATATGCACATACATTATGGGTATCATGTAGACACCTAGTTCTGATATAAGGATTATTATTGAAATGATTTTAGTATCATTTTGTGCATATGGTCCATCAGTTCAAATTAGATAGTTATTGACACTTCTCAATGTTATCTTTCTCTCTTTATTCTCTATGTGGCCCTATTCTATCCTCCTTATTCTATTTTCTCACTCTACTATGTTTTATTGTCATGGGGATCCAATTATTTTCCATCTTTTATCTATTTTTTGATTTTTTATTCCTGGGACACTTTTGGTGGTTTTATTATTTTTAGTTGTACATAATCGATGGGTTACTGATTGAGTCCCATTTATTTTATTGGGCCCTTTATCCTCCTTTTGTTTTCAATTATTTGCACCTATTTTTCCAACTTCTTTTTATTTCCTTGTGTTAGCTTACATGCTAATAGGTCCTTAAATCCAATTTTATAGTCCCATATATATAAAAATCCTCATATATTCATTTTCATAACAAGTATCAAGATGAATCATTAAGCATTAAAGTCTATGCATAGTCTATAAAGTTTTTTTTTGTTCATAAGGATTTGCAAAAACATTTAGTTACTTTTTTTACCAATAAAATATATGTAAATTTTTGTATAGTTGCATTTAAATTAGAGAGAAATAAAATTCATTTCTCATAAATTCCTTTAACACTGCACTAGAACTACATCATCACTAATTCCAGTGTGTGGGATATATAACTGAAACTCCTTGAATCTTATCCACACTAGCTAACCATTTTATTACTCTCCATTCCTATTATAAGTGTTTGTTGAACATTAGGTTAAGAAGTTAAATATAATATAGATCATATATATATATATATATATATATATATATTTTACTAATAATTAGATAAAGAGATCACATAATTCTTCTTGGCATTATCCTGTGCATAGGCCAAAATTTTACATATTCAAAAACAAATAAGGGGACACATTTGGTTCCTAGGTAAGAATTCAACAAAACATAGGTTAAAATTTGGTAGGTCACTTCTTTTGACCAATACATATTAAACATAACATCGATTATATCTAAGTGAGATTTGATAATTAAATTTATATTATAGCAGGGTAGTGACTTCTAATCTCTACGTCAATCTTATACAATAAATTTGGCTATTAGGTGTGTCAAATTATATAAGTTTTTTATCTTTCCATTATCTTTACTTACATAATCTTATATTTTTTACATTTTTAATTATTTTTATCCATAAGATAGTTCTGAATTTTAATTTTTGACTATATATTAAATCTCTATTTACCTTTGTTTTAATTGTTTGTGCATGTAGTAATTACCCTTTTTTTTTAAATATTTTAAATATATATAAATGAAAATTACAAGGCACAAAATAACTACCAACATAACCAAGATGAACACATAATGATTGGTTATGAATTTACTACATAAATGATAAATTATTTAAATTGCAATGCTATAACAAAAAAAGATGAGGAATTTAAGAATTCAAAGAGTTTAGGGTTGATGTTATAAAAGAGCACAACTTAAACTTATTAAAACCAATAGTAATAATAAAAAACTAATAAAATAATACACTAAACCCAGTTTAACTAAACTTGGAATAAAACTTATGTGTAAGACAAATAAAGACATGTAGGGGTTTGTAATGAGTCTAAGATGAGAGAAATGGTAATTCCGTATCCAAACCTTGTATAAACCTGAATGAACACAATGAAAGATAAAAAAGGACAAAAAATTATATGAATGACAAGATAAAGAATTGAAAATATCTTTACTAATGTGAAATAATTAAAAAATAACTATCAACATTAACCTAATCTACCCTACCAATATAAATAAAATCCTTTGACCTATCACTCTTCGTATGAAAAAGGGATGGAGGGAAGACTTGAAATGTCCTCATAATGTAATCTCATAATTTAAGAAAATAATATCATGGAAAATAAAAAACTCAAAGGTATAGAATCCAATGACAAATTCAAACAAAGAAAATGTAGAAATAACATTAATATTATGGTTGGGTATCAATATACCATAGAGAAAAAGATGTAGCTATATGATTTTCCAACCATAATGAAGGTAAATGAATAATGATAAATATCCATGAAGGACAAACAAATAGACATAGGCACAAGTTATCAGGATGGAGATTAGAATGAATAAGTAGGATATTTATAATGTTTATTCTTCTAATTCTAAATCTTAATTTTACCATACAAATTTCCATAATAAAACTACTAGTTAATGTAGACTGGTTGTTATTTAGCCACCATGAAGGTTTTATAAACATAAAAATACATTATGGTTTTGAAAATGTAAATAAGGGAGTGGAAAAGGGAGGTGCTATCATGAATTTTAATTCCCTAGAGAAAAAATTTAAATATTATAAATATATATTGTATCATATTCAAAACTTTACATATGGTGGGGGCTAACTTATTTTACAATGCTTGTTTGTCATTGCACTTTTGTAATTGTTTGTTGATTATCATGCTTGATTATTTATAACATAATTACAAAATAACATCATAAAATGTTTGAGTATAAAGTTTATAGAACATTGAGTTTGATTTCATTCAGTGTAGTGTTTATAGTAATTAGTTTACATACTCAACCTCTTAGAATAGTGATAACTCAAAAAATAATGAAATTGATAATACTTATGCAAGTGTCACATGTATTAATATCTCAGATAAAATATTAGTAAATAGTGAAATTTATGTTCATGAGTCTATAATTTCAGTCCTTACAAGTAAATCTATCATCCTTGACATAATTTCCAAGCTTAGATTGTCTAAGTTCTAATGCTTCATTGTGTCACATTTATCTTTAATACGTGACATCAACATTGGTTTTATGGGTTTTTCATGGTTTCTAATTTTTTTATAATTCATTAAAACCCTAGTCACTATGGTTATAAACCTTAATATTATAACCCTAAAATAACCTAAACCCTATCCTAAATACTCAAAATCTATCTAAGGCTATGTTCAAGTGGTTCTTGATATCAAATATAGTTATATTGACTATAGTCATTGGCATATGGTATTAATATATGTGTTTGGCATTGATTAAGGTTAATTCATGTTTATATTAAATAGGGTATTTCAATCCATTTCAAATGACTTATAATGTATATATTTCATTATCATAATCAAAATTTATTGAAAGAATTTCATTTCATTTTGAGCATATTTAAAATTACAAAGGTCTTAGAATTCATTTAGAAAGAATTATTGAATATTTACTATAAATATCAATGAGATTTTGGGTCATGTCATTTTAATGAATTAATTTGGAAATTTGTTTAGTGGAGAAAAATATTTTTGGGAGAATAAATTAAAATTTTAAGTTTATGGTAGACTTAGCAATGATTGATGTCGATAGTAAGAAATTTGGTAATGTTGATAAAATTTTGAAATTGTTAGTTAATGTTCCTAAATTTGTTTTTGAAAAATCATATTTTAAAAAAGCGTAATCATCACTATTCACTAAAATCACATATGTGTTGATTATTCAATATGACACCCAACCTACAATCAATGTGGCAATGGGATGGGAGGTATAGTTAGTTGTTTTCATTTCATTCAGTCATTTGGTTTTTCGTGGAAAGCTTCTCTACAAAAGTCAAATGCTACCCTTTAATATTATGGGAACTTCTTGACTTGTTTTTAGTTGTATTATATTTATTTAAAATTCATATATAGTTGTAAAGGAGATTTTGGACACTTGTAGAGTGGTGAATGTTTTTCTTGGAAATTTACGAGGCTTTGTCAACATCTTAAAATTTATGTTCACACTCATAATTTTCAACACATAGGAATGATTTCATTTTGGGTTTTAAAACAATAATATTTAGTTATATTTTCAAATATTGAAGCTTTGAGTAGAAAATGGTTGTGGTTTTCAGTTTGTTCATGTGTTCTAGACTATATTTATCCATATGCAATCTTGGCAGTTTCAAAAAGATTTGAATAAGAATATGGTTTTTTTTTTTTTTTTTTATGTTAGATCTTTAAATGAAATACAAGTATGATTATTTTTGAGAGAATATGCCTTTGCATGTAGTATTTTTTCTTGTAATTTTAGACTCAATCTTAATCATTTATTCTTTATCTTCTTGATTTTTGAGTCTGAGACTTTCTTGGAGAATATGTGCATCTAAATTTATAAAGCTCAAACCTGCATGCATATTTTTGGTACTTAATTTGATGGGTTTTTAACTACAAATGCCATGATAAAATCTATGTAGTATTGTAATGATTTATTTGATTTTCTTGGTGAAATTTAGATGTTTCAAACATAATATGTTGATTATGTTTTTGCATTCAAAGCTTAATTAGTATATGGAAGAATGAATAAATATTTTTTTGCATGTGGAAATTATGGAGTTCAAACCCTGCATGCATATTCGGTTTCATGTGGTTTTACAAATAAAAAGTTTGATATTTTTCTATTCGAAGCTTATATTGTTTATTGAAACATACATAGATATATTTTATAGCATGCAAACATCATAAATTTGAAACATTGCATTCATATGTGGGTTATTTTTATTAGATTGATTTGATATTATTTTATGATTTGATCTTATGTAAATATTTGAAAGGATTCTAAGTTCTTTCTAATTCATCCTATCTATAAATATGAACACAATTTGAAATTTTATGGTGTGTTTGAGTCATTCTAGATACAAATGTTAACATAAATAGAAGGGTTTCTCAATTATTTTCAATTTTTTATAGCTTTATATATATATATATATATATATATATATATATATATATATATATATATATATACTCATATATATATGTATGTATATATATATGTATATATGTATATATATATGTATATATATATATATGTATATATGTATATATATGTATATGTATATATATATATATATATATATATATAAATATATGTATATATATATATATATATGTATATATATATGTGTGTGTGTGTGTGTGTGTGTATGTGTGTGTGTATATATATATATATATATATGATAATATTTCTTAAAAAATTGGTATAATATATAAGAAATTTGTGAAAGGAAGAGATATGTTTAAACACACACGTGTGTGTGTGTGTGTGTGTGTGTGTGTGTGTGTGTGTGTGTGTGTGTGTGTGTGTGTGTGTGTGTGTGTGTCTAAATTATACGTAGTTTAACATGTAATTTTGGATGCAAGTTTCTTCAAATGATTTTGAAAAACTTTGATATTTTTAGATTCAATATATTTTTGATATGTTATCTTGGTTATAAATAGTTATGGAAATTTTGATTCAAAGGGTTGATGTTTTTTGATACAAGGGTTTCAATTACAATTTTTTAGGTTGTTATCTTCTTGAAAAATGTCATTTAAAACTTGAAACTTTGAATTCATGATTTTTAATACAATATTTTCATGATGAAAATATTATTTATTATGTTCAAATATTATTTTTTAGATTGTATAAGTTTTCTCTTCATGTGTTGACTCAACTATTTGATAGTCTGAATAGGCTTAAACAAATGTTGAGAGATATGAATATGGTTTGAGTAAACATTAGAATCATTAAGACCATATTTTGGATATTAAGAGTTTTATTTGATTTTATCAACATATATTAAGGATTGTAAAGATCAGTCTTGTTTTTATCATAGTGTGGCTGATTTTGAGATAAATTTTTACAATAATGGAAACCTACATATGATGGTTGTTTTATTTTAAGTTGATTTTGTTTGGAACATTGAAATTTATGAGTAATTAGTTTTTATCAACATTATTTTTTAGAGATGGTAGTGATAAAAAATTTATAATGTTATCTTATTGGCATTTTTCCATTTATATTTTATAGATAGCATTTCAAGTTGGAGTAGAGGTTCAAAGAGTTATTATTTAAATAATATTTGGGGAAAATAATATCAAAATGATAGTGTGCCACTTGTTCAAAATAACTATCGAGGTAGACCCCTTAGGGTTTACAGGGTGTTTAGCACATGTACGTGTGGATTTAGTCATGAACCTTTTGTATCCATTTATTTTTAGGATATAAATCCTTAATTTTTAGACATTTTAAATAATAGACTTTATAATTCTTTATCATCATGCAGTACTCATTCTTGGTGACCTTTTCATACAGGTGGTTGGAAATATATTTATTTTAGATGTAGTTCTCCAAGTACTTAAACCTATCATATGCAACTTGAAATAAATTTGATAACTCTTTATGTTCATCCATAACTTGAAAATATTGCCTTATTGACTCTTGAAGCATCTAAACCTATCACTGCTCCAACCAATGTTGTTTCCTCTAGTTTTAAACATGTTAGTATCCCTTCATCCCCTCTTATGGTAACTCACTTCATGAATAAAATCAAATTAGACATGGATGATGAATTTGGAGGCATTACTAGGATTGATATGCCCACTATACCTCTTGAATACACTAAATATCAAACTAAATAAGGGGTACCTATGATTGATTTAGTTTCTAATAGAGAGTTAAATTTCTACTATTTTATTTGTTTTTGATATTATAAACATTTTCAAACTTTGATTGTTATTTTAAGTTTGACTTGAACTACTTTGTAATATGCATTATTTTTGACTTGACAATAGATAAATTATTGTAGTAAGCTTTTATAATGATTTCGGTCACTATGATATTATAGTAATAGTGGTTGTTATCAGTTTTAGTTTTATTACCTACATAATATACTATTTTTTCAGTTGAATTTTATATAATATTTAGTGAATTTCTTTAGTAGATTTATTATAGTTGGTTGTTTTATGTATGTTATGTTAGTTTATTATGTTTTATCATTCATGAAGAATAAGTTTGATAAATTAAAAATGGAATTTGAATATTTATTACTTATGTATTAGTATTTATTATTAATTTACTCATATGAAAACTTTTACTAATGATTAATCAAGTTGTTATAAGTGATCCCACACATTGTTAGATAAAATTTGTTTTTGGTCTATTAAATTAATTAAGATCCTGAGTAATAATAAGTTCACTTTATGACTTAAAGTACAACTAAATTCTAAAGTGAAGGCTTTATAAAGAATTAAAAAACATTGTTCAAGGTAGAGGAACTATTTTAACCTTTTAGGGTTTTACTATGGAAATCTTAAGCTAGATTAAAGGGTTGGATCTATTGTAAATATGGAATAACATTAGAATTTATTGATTCTATGAAACTTCAAAAAAATAGTAAATACAAGGAGAAAAGGGACTTATCTAGATATATATAGATTTTTTTTATAGATCTGAGTATTGGAGATGGCTAAGTAGAGACAAAAATATTTTATCTATTGACTTTTTTTGAGATTTAGCTCTGGATAGTAGCACCCCCTTTAGGACAGTAGTGCCATGTGGTGCTAGTGTCTGATTTTGGTGCTAGTGTCCTTTTTATAGTGATTATTTGTAACTTTTAGGGAAGCTACAGGAGTTCTTAGATATCTTATAGGTGATTCTTGTCATGTGGGAGCTCATTTATGTCATTATTTTGACTGATTCTTCTCTAAAACCCTAGTGAATACATGCACACATGAAACAATGAAATAATCAAATAAAAAAGGAAAAGAAATACTAAGTTATGGGATGTTATGATCACATGGAGAAAAAAGCTTCTTTTCCTAGTTGTTGCCTACACTAACCCCAATGTTAGGGGTCTTAGATCACATGTAGTTATCTCTTAGGGAACATTCACCAAAAACTTGCACGATATGCTAAAATGAATTATTCCTAGGCCCTTCTTTGATTAAGTATGGAAAATGATAGGTGTGAAAGTTGAGTAGTATGCAGAGTATTTGAGTTGTACTATTGGTTGATTTTATGTAAATAAGTGTAAAAATAGTAAGTTCTAGATGTAAAATACCTTGTGAGGATATTTACATAAGAGGATATTTATTTGGAATACAATACCTTGTTTACTGGCCAACAAGTTATGAAAAAAGATATAAAAAAATTAAGAGAAGGATCATGGGGGGGTTAGGACTCAATAATATATGAAAGGACCTATCAGACACTAAAGCCAAAAGTGGACACTAGTTCCATGTGGCACTGCTATATTGAAAGTGGTGCTAATGTCTTAAGGCTCAGAATAGATAAAAAATTAGGGATGATAGGCTAGGGGCCCTTGGGATTGGAAAAAGGTGACCTATGATTATTGGGGGTGTCAAAAATAGGGAAAATAAGGCATAAAAAGATCAAAAGACTAAAGATGACCATGAGAACAAGGACTATAACCATCACTAAGTCCCTTTGTGTGAAAGAGGAATAAAATGCATAGTACTTATGGTTACTTGACCACGTTAGGGTGTTTACATTTTCCCCCCTTTTATTCTAGTAATGCAATGAAATGGAACTATTAGAGTAAAATAAAATATAAATGTGTACCTGTACTTACCTATGTAAATATAATCTAGGTTTTTCCCACTTCTTGGCCAGAGAATTGGATGGAAACTAGAGTGTAACATGTGAAAGGAAGCATATGATGTAAATTCCCCCTGTACTAAAACTGAGTGTGTAAACTAAATATGTGGAGAAATAAGGCTCACTTGCCCCCACTCTAAATCTTAGTGTGTAAACTAAAGGTGTGGAGAAGAAAGGATCACTTACACCCATTATGAATCTAAGTGTGTAAATTGGTTCTGGTGTAATGTTATGGATAAACTGTTGTAGATGTCCCTGTGATGCAAACTGGTGAAAACTTGGTTATGATACTAGTATAACTTGATAAATCTAAAATATGGGGATCAACGACATGCACTCTACATTATGCCCCTTAATCTTGATATCTAAGTGATGTAGTTATGTATCTGAATACATGAATGAAATAGTATACCTATGTCAAAATCTATATATATATGCGTAGAGTGTATATCTAAATACCTATGTAAACTTTTATAAAACCTTTATAGACCTATGTATTTGTATCTATAAAAATATATGACTCTAGATGTCTATGTAAACCTATGTAGACCTATATGTTTATATATATATGAATAATTTTTCCCTAAATGCCTTTGTAGACCTGTATGTCTATATATCTAAAACATTATATCTCTAAATGCCTATATAAACCTATGTACACCCATATGTTTGTATATCTCAATAAGCTATCTTTGAATGCCTATGTAAACTTATGTAGACTCATATGTTTGTATATCTAAATAAGTTGTGTCTCTAAATTCTTGAGTAAACATGTGTAGACATTTATGTCTATATATATTAAAATCTATGTATCTAAATGACTATGTAAACCCATATGTCTATATATATCTAAATAAGTTATCTTTGAATATTTGTGTAAACCTGTGTAGACTTGTATGTCTGTATATTTGAATATATTTTATATTAGAATGCCTATGTCAACCTGTGTAGACCTATGTGTCTATATATCTAAAAATATATGCATCTAAATGCTTGTGTAAACCTGCATAAACCTATGTGTCTAAAAATCTAAATGTAACTCTATATGTCTAAAGAAATCTATGCATATTTTCCTCCCCTTTTAGTGAGAGATTCAAGAATGTGATGAAGATATGTAACCAAAAGTGGTAATGATCGACTGTGATGGTGTTACTTGGTAATTGTGATGTTGTATTAGGATTGAATAATGTATTAATTGTGTCAGTTTTGATAATATATTGTGTAGTTAGATAGGTACTTGGTATGTTAGATGGTTAATATAATGTGATTGGTTTTTATCATTTTGTATGTTTGAAAATGATCATAGGATTGGTTTTACTAATATGGGATAGAGTGTATTAGTATCAATTCCTATGTGCAAAAAATGGTTTGTGAATCAGAGCATGGTTCTTGAGATATGGTAATAGAATTTTATTAACTAGAAAAATTGGTGTACATAGCTAACCTTAATAGGGTGGCATTAGGTAATTTATGACTTAAATAGGTCATTTTGAATCCTTTGAGTGGAAAAAATTTTGAGTCTAAGAGAGAAACATGCCAAGGAGATGAGATGTTAGTTTATTGTGGTATGAGGAGGTCGAGGCATATATTCAGGCCAAGGAGGAGGTTCACTTGGTAAGGGACCCAAATTTTTCCTATTTTAAATAATTTATATTATCTTTTTTATTGATTTTACTATAAAAATACTATTTTTGGGCTATTTTAGAGATATGGGTTCTAGTGTCTAGATATTGGTGCTACTGATTAGAGTGTGGTGTTACTATCCAACACCACTATTCTTTAGGAAGTGTTAGTGTATAATAGGTCGTAGCTATGGTGCTTATAATTTTTAATGGATTTATGATTCATGTTATTATTTTTTGGTTGTAGTGCTATTTTACTAATGTTAGATTTGGTTACAATTTTAAAAGTTGATGACCGTATGAGGGAGTTCTATATAGGTAAGATAATGGAGAATATATGAGGTTTGCCCATCTTTGATGCTAAGATAGAGGTTCTCAAGAGAATAGGCATGTGATATGTTACTTTCCTAGAGCCTACTCCCTAGGCTAAGCATAATATTATTGAATTATGTGAGAGGTGGAATGCAAACACATGTATATTATGGATACCTATAGGCAAGATGACTATGACATTAGAGGATGTATATCAGATCCTACAGTTCCCAGTCTCTAGGAAATGAGCTATATTATAGGAGGTTACTAGTCCTCAAGCTATATAATAGGCATCTAGGTACTTATCTACCATGGTAATGACTCATCGCTTGAGGAGTTAGAGTGACATATTATTGACTAGGATTGTGATGGCCGATGTTCTACAATTACAAAATTTTATAGCTATGTTGTTGTGATCATTTATTATAGTGGATGGGAGTGGTATCTCTATCTCATACAATATGCATGAGATAGTGTATGACATTGAGAATCATGGCACTATGTACTCTTATTGTCATACCATGTCAGCTCATTTATATAGGGACTTATACTAGTTTACATAAGAGATGAGTAGTGGGTGTATCAGTGCATCAACACTATTACATTATCAATTATATGAGTACATAGCAATGATTAGGCTAGTGGCACATCCATGGTATGGATGGGCTCACCTAAAGGTATTTGAAGATAGATGGACTAGGATAGGGCATGCACTAAGGAGGAGTACTACATATTAGTATCAGTTACTAGATAGTTTGAGAGAAAAAGATATTCTTTGGAGACCCTATAGGGGATATCATGGGTGGCTTGAGGATAACACATAATTGAGGTGTATTTGGGTTAGCTATTGAATACATTATCAATGGGATAATGTATACAAGTAGTTTCAATATAATAGGGTTCCCTGATAGTTTAGTGTTGTACAATAAGTGCCCCTAGCACATTTAGTGTTGTTGAGGAGTTCTTAGGCTCATATAAGGCCAAGTAGTATGCTAAGACCATCAATTATTGATCTAAATCCTATGCCAATGATGGAGCATGATCCTAATATTGAGGCGCCATATGTGGACAATGTTGGAGTAATTTAGGCCTGCATAACATGGTGGAGTGAGTATAGATGGGCACCTCTATTCTTGAGAGATGGGATGATTGCAGAGGAGGTACTAAATGTAGAGCCCCTGAGGGTTGTTGATGGTAAGTTTGATAATTTTTTTGTATATTCTAGGTAATTTTGATTATGTGTTTTGATAAAATGGGATTATTATGAATTATATGGATACTTATAGGTTTAAGATATGATGGGTATTGGGAGGTCACCATTAAGTCAACACTATGTGAGTTGACATGATATATTCCAAATGATGTTGTGGATGATGGATTACTCGATTGGGCCACCAATATAACTAGGGTGCATGCCCATTTATTTGATCAAAGAGTGATATAAATTAAGGAATTAAGGAAATTATCAATAGATAGATATGAGTTACATGTGGAACTCTAGAGGTATACCATGCCCTCTCTTGATGCTCTAAGTGGAGTAAGTAGTTGTATAATATATGATTATATACAGCTTTAGTGAGAGTATGTTGAGTGTAGGGATGATCTTGGCATGTACTGAGAGAGAGAGAGAGAAAGAGAGAGAGAGAGAGAGAGAGAGAGAGAGAGAGAGAGAAGAGAGAGAGAGAGGGTAAGCATAGCCATAGATCAAGGTCTCATAGAGAGTGGGGACTCTAGTTCTAGTTTTGATGTGTCTTATAGTGAGAGTGAGGGAGCTGGTCCCAATGGTTAGGTTCACATAATTGATTAATGCACCACATTTTTATTAAAATGATGTTCTAAGTTATATATATATGATTTTTATGTAGTTTGGTATTGTGTATTGGCATCTAGATCTGGTTATATTGTGTAATTTTTTATGTGTTTTAAATTTGTTTGATTTTTTGAAATGTTGATGTTTGTAATTTTGGTTTGGTTGGAGTAAATTTAATTGATTTATATATATTGTATGAATATTTTGGGCATATGTGTAGGAGATTTATGTTTTTGTAATGTATTGGTATATGGTGTTTTGTTTATATCTCATAAGATGTCTACATGTATAACATGTGATGGAGAGATACCCTATCTAAACTTTAGATTTCATGGAAAACTAGTAACCATACTACTCATGATCTATTGCTATAGATAGAGGATATCAAACTTGAGATTCCTATGATGCACTATTGGTGTTTGAATGTGTAAACTTTGATGAAAAAATATTGATCAGTTGATGCTCTAAAACTGCACTTTGAGTTATCTGATTTCTTGCAAATATTTTGATTTATGTCAAAATTGAAGCTAAGTTCTGACTCTATAATGATTTCTAGATATATTTTTCAATTTTTAAACTAAAACTATGCCCTTGAGTTGATAATTATTCCCAAATATTTTGATTTGTGTGTGCATTGGAAGTGGATTCTAAGATTTACAATTATTTCTAAAGATTTTGATTGGTGATTATACCAAAATTATGCCTTTGGGTCTATAGTTATTCCCAAATATCTTAATCAGTGTACACACTAAAGGTGTGTTCTAAACTCTATGAATTAGTTACCATCACTAGTTAGGTTTTGATGTAGGGGACTACTAATAAATGGGTGTCCTAAAAGTCATATGGATTGTATGATGAGTAACCAATGGTTCTTTAAAAGGAACATCCTGGGATAACTCTATTGTAGAGGAATGTGATCAAGGAGAGTGTGGTGAATGAGGTCCAAAATCCCCCTATGTAAACTCTATGATGCCTCTTATAACATACTAGTCTATGTGAGCTTGGAGTGTATAGCAATGGTCATCTAAATGTCTATTTATATAGTGAGAATTAAAATAATGTCTCTGTAGTAACTAGTATAAATGATGTAGTGGATGATGGTTAGTTGAACTATGTGTGATCATCCCTTTATCTAATAGTGTAATCAAGATGTCATGAGGCCCAACCGTATTTGAAAAATATATAATCCATTTGCATATATCCTATGTGTTATTCACTATACATTGTGTTATGTAGAGTGTCTCTTTGCACTTACTGAGTATTTTTATTGGTTGTTTCTATTCCACTAGTTTATGAATTACAATAGATTAGGTTCTTATACCAAATTTGATGACTAAGGTTCTGAGGGGTCTATAACCAAATCTACCTCTGACTATGTAATTACTAATCCTAATTGTGCTTCTAATGATATATCTATGTTTCATGAATCTACGAATTATTTAGATGTATAATCTAGCAATCTATCCTTGAGAAAAGATATTAAACCTCTAGTAAAGATGTATTGCACTTATAAATTTGTTGGTTGATAAATTAAATAATGTAAACAAGATTTGAATCATAGATTGTATTCTAATGTAGGCTCTATCACACCTTGGTGTAGTGAAGGTAACCTCTCATGTGTGACTAGAGGTACCTTATTCTATATATAATGCCTAAGGAAGACTATCTCTAGCTCCTCATATGTATGTAAAGATCCAATAGGGAGTGTGTGGTGGAACCAATCTAGTGTTTCATCATTTACTGACTTTGGAAACATTTATAGTAGAATTAACTTATTTGTAATATGAGCCATGGATTTCCTATAAGCCTAAAGATGTAAATATGGATCTCTTTGTCCATCAAAGATAGGTGACACTGATATCTAAAAGTTATGTGACAACCTATTTATTGAGATTCTATGTGGAATAGGATTATTATGTATAACATTGGCATCAACCTAGGATTTGTATGCTTTGATCTCTAGAGTGAGATGATGTACTTATTTTTTCAAAGTACCCACAATATGAATTAAATAAAGTAACACTTGTGAAGGTATATTATCATTATCAAGGGGTTCATTTAATGCTTGAATTTATTATTTATTTTAGCCATTGGGATATTAGATTGGAACTCTTGTTTAGAAAGGGTTGGTGTGCTCTCAATAAGCTTTGTAGGCATGATAGTTTAGACCTAGGTAGAGGGAAATGAACTATCAGCCTCATTTGGGTTTGTTTGAGAAATGGGTTCTATTATATTAATGGGGTTGAGGGGGATTTATTGGTATATTTTATATTTTTAGGTTGAATAAAAGGTGATTTATTCTCTAATGAATGGAAATTATGCACATAAGAACATATGTGTGTATTTTTCAGTATTATTCAAAGTAAGATGGATCACCAAATGTCTTAACCTTTTAAGGTTTTAATATGTAAATCCTATGCTAGATTAAAGGGTTGGGTCTATTTTAAATATAGAATAAAATTGGAATTTATTTATTCTATGAAACTTTCCAAAAACTGTAAATACAAGGACAAAGGGGAATTATTTGTATATACATAGAGTTTTTTACAGATCTGAGTACTTGAGATGGTTGAGAAAACATAAATAAATCTTTCATTTATTGATTATTTTTGAAGATATGGATTTGAATAGTAGCACCCCCTTTAGGAAAGTAGCACCATGTGGCACTAATGTCCAATTCTAGTGCTAGTGTCCTTTCTGTAATGACTATTTATAACTTTTAGGGAAGATGCAAGAGTTATTGGAGGTGATTATGTGTCATGTGGGAGCTTGTTTATGTCACTATTTTGACTAATTCTTCTTTAAAAACCTAATGAATACTTACACACATGAAACTGTAGTCATATAAAATGTAAAATTTAGTAACTTGAGTGCAGTTAATGACACCCAATCCATAGGTCCATCTTGCTTGCTCTTATGACCTTCACAGGCATGTTTTCACTTATTTCCAGTCATCTATATCCTCCTAGAATAAACCCTTATAGACCCAGATTGCTCTTTATTTTCTTAATTCATCCCCCTAGGTTCTATCAACCATGGATAATAGCACCCAAACTTGGACTATAGTGCTGAAACCTAGGGTCTCTTATTTATGGCACTATTTTCCAAGTGCATTTTGGCTTCTAAAAGTCATATTCTTCTAAATCCTTATCCTAATTCATGTCAGCCTAATGCAAATTCATTTAACCCATGATCATTAAATCCCCTATCAAAGGCCATTCAAATTCCATTTAGAAGGGTTGGCACTCATTTACAAGAGAGAAGCAAGAATACAAGTAAAACCACTCAAGAACTTTTCCCTATTCTCTGCATACAACCATCCAATAGTATTTCAAGCTTATTCAAACCTTTACACCAGTCCCTAATTATTCCAAGTATACCTAGTTTTGTATTTACTTGCATTTTCACCACACTATTGTACCAAGCACTTCAATGGAAGAAATACATATAGCTTGATCCTCCTCAGAGTATTGGTATGTAGGAAACATTCCCACACATGAGGTGTGAAGTGCATCCAATGTATCCTTTACACACTAACCCCTCCTCTCCTTTATCTAAATTTCACATTCAAGTTCAAGCATAAAGAGGACCTAGGGTATTGAAGACTAAATTAGGTATACAGTGAGCTCTACAAACTTTTAGGCTTTGATATTTCATAAGTAGGATCACATAAACCTGGCACACAAAACCTAGAAATCTTAGATCACCAAGACAATAGCACCAAGATAGGACTACAACATTAGAACCTAAGGTGTCCCACCTTCAGTTCTCCTATCAAATCAAGAAATGAACTCTAGATTCCTATTTTTGATAGTTTCCTAATCCTGCATATAGATTTTTAGACCCTATCTCAGTTAGAATAGCATACAATCTAATAAGTTTAACTTTCTCTCTCTCTCACTACTATTTTTAGAAAATCCCTAACTATAGTCAAATTTCACAAATTAGTAGCCTAATTATTGTACATTATTTATTGATTTTATCTATTCAAACCCATTTGTTATTTAGGAATTAAACATCTAATTTCCCAAAAATAAAAAATTATTTGGTGAACCTGAATTACTTTGAATTTTGAATAAAAACCCTAGAAACCCTATGTGTAAATTCCTAGATAATTTTTCCCAATAATTTCTAATTTTTTTATTGAATATTAAAATTAGAAATTCCTCTCAAATTTTAAAATTTTGTATTAAATTTTAAAATAAATTTATTTTAAACCTTAGTTGCATCAACTAGCTCCCAGTAATTTTCCAATCATTTTTTAGATTTTTAGTTGCATATTAAAATCACAAAATCAATTTCAAATTAAAAAATTTATAGTAAATAATCAAAATATTTACTTTTTCCAAAACCTTAGTTGCATCTACTAGGTCCCATTAAATCACTAATTTTCCACTAAATTTTTTATTTTTCAATTGCATATTTAACTCAAAAATACAATTTTAATTTCAAAAACTCATAGTATTTTGCAAAAATATTTTTGAAAAATCCCTAATTACATATACTATCTCCTATTTTACTTCTTGAGGTATCACCTTACATGTTTGGGAGCTTCATATCTTTTCTATTCATATTTCAGTTCTTTGTTTAGATTATATCAGTTTAATATTTTCTACTATTATCCAAGTTATTTAATTTATTCCACCTAAGTTCCTTACATATTTTCCATCAAGATGAAGTGCAAGACTTAGTGGCAATCCCCCTGAATTCACATAGATTCATCTAACCTGACCATATAATATGGATAAACAACTAGTTCAGACTCTAGTTATATATTCTACACACCAAGATTATACCAATTTTAATTAGAATGATTCAAACAATGAGAAATATGAAAATAATAATGATGATGTACACACTGATGCTCATGCTCCACCACATTGGACTACTAATCCACTTTCACCCATTATTGATAATGAATTTGTACTCAATAAAGATTTGATCCTCCAAAGTTTCAGAGAAAGACTCAGGGAATAGCCTAAAGATCATACTCTTATATTACAATCTCTCATTGAAATCAAAAAGGATAAACAAGTTGAGTTTTCCATTCCTACAAAGCAACTAGTTAAAAATGACACTATAGGGGAAATTATGTCTCAACAACCCCCTATAACAGCCTGACCTACCTCTATACCACTATTTATAGATAGTACATCCCTATCTCCTGATGTGGTAGCCCTTGTGCAAGAGATAAGATCTCTTCAATCAAAGGTGCTACATCTTGAGCAAGGTACCACTACTACCTACGCAGGCTTTGGATTCTTTTGTTATTATACATACACCATTGGCACATCACATTACTTCTACACCCTTGCCATAAGGTTTTGTTCAACTTAAGCTTACTCTTTATGATGGCAAGGGTGATCCAAAGACACACTTGAGAGCTTTTCATTCAACATGCTTGGATTATGTGCGAAATGACTGGTTACTAACCAAGCTATTCCCATGGAGCCTAAAGGATTATGATTTACAATGGTTCTATGGTATACCAAATTAGTCAATTAATGAATTCAATCCTTTATCCAACATGTTCCTAACACATTTCAGTACAACATTAGTGATAAGGTTTCTTATGCATAAATTGTACAATAAAAATAGAAATCAAATGATCATCTCACAAACTATGTGCTTTTATATAAGACCATCTTGGCTAATATGACTAGCCCCATGGTAGATCAGGAGTTATAATATCTCTTCAAACAAAGTCTTTTACTAGAATTGCATGAATTTATTATGTTTAAGAGATTCTCTTCCTTCACTGAATTGTGTCATACACTAAAGGAAAGATAAGTAAAACTCATTTTAATGGGCAAAATCAAGTATACAAGCATCCCAAACACAACAAACAAGAGTAATAATAGACTCCCATACAAGGTCAAATTTAATGATAACAAGAATCAAAATCAATCAATAGTCAATGTGGCTTCAGAGCCCCCTCAGTGTGTGGTTTTATCAACACCTCCTTGGCATGCATTTAACAATCTACCAGTTTTTCCAACTAGAGTTTTATAGTAGTTATTGGAATGTAACATCATCACTCTCCCTCCTATTTGGTAAGTTGACCTAGCAAAGCCTCTTCCATAGGGATATGATCAACATGCATTTTGTGATTTTCATAGGGCATCAGGCCACACTACAAATAGATGCATCAGTTTGAGACATAAAATATAGGACTTGATAGATGACAACCTACTTGATTTTGACACTATAGTTGAGCCTCCATAGGCAAAGCCAACATAAGATGAAGCTTTGAAAATATTCTTAGATCCATTTAAATAGCATTATAAACAAGAGAAAGGGGACACATCATGTGTTCACCACACATACCATGCACATCCTCTACCAACTAATTACCAGACACCTTCAATTGAGTCACATCCTTTGAGTAGTATGATAGGTATGTATGAGGCGAAGATTCCAACTAGACCTTTGATATCCTTCTCAGATCAAAATATTTTTTAAGATAATTCAAATTATAATGCACTCTTTATTAGAGCACATATTCATAATCAGCCCATTCATAATGTTCTCATTGATAATGGTTCTAGTGTCAATATGTGCACCATTACATTATTTCAGTATTTGGGATATTTAGTGAAAGATATCACTTTGATAGATACATTTATCAATATATTTAGTGGGCATATATAGATTTTATTGGGTGAGATTTTACTTTCTTTATAGACTAGTCTAACACATGTGACCTCACATTTCACCATAGTTCCCAGTGCAAAAGTTTTTGATATGTTACTTGGTCGCCCATAGATTTAGAAAATTTGATCAGTACCATCTACAGTTCATATATGAATGAAATTCATTCATGCTAATTAATTTATTATATTTGGTGGAGTTTCATATGAGTTACCACTCCCCACTTTAGAGCCATCTCCTTTGCAATCACCAGTTCTAGCTTCTCCATTAGTTTTAGTTTCCCCACTAGTTACAATTCTTATTTTGGTATATATTCAAACATAGTTAAAGCACCCATCACCTAGTACAAAGATTTTATACACCCCCATAGCTTTAGGATTATAGATAGCTTCTAGCTATAGTATTCACACCCAGAGCAATAACACTAAGATCTCATTCTTCTAAACATAAAGCAAACTTTTAGAGAAATCCTTCTCCCACTTCTAGATAGGTTCCTAAGAATCCCTTAGTTGAATCCACTCCTTAGATTTATAGGGGAATCCCACATTTGGTTTCCACTTTAGATATATCATAATAGTTACAATGCACACATCTTTCAAATTCACAATCATGCATGATACCTTTGTTCTATATAGGACACCATGACAGGGAGTCTCATCCAAGACTCATCAGTTAGTATCATTTATTATTAGTCTTTCCTATACATAGCTTATTTAAGAATACAAAAATACTATAAAATATTAAAAAAAATCCAAAAACATTTAAATATATCCAAAACACAAAAACATTTCCATTGTATGCATCATCCATGCTTTACATTGCTACTACTATGTTAGAATTACATTTTTTGTTCTATGTTATTATTTGTCGATTTATATACATTACCATGCTTCACTTGATCTTCTTTGAGTGTTTTTAGTGACATCTATATCCTTCATTGACTCACTCTACCCATTGAGGGGGCATCCTACTTCTACATTTGAGACACACATTGATATACACACCCATTGGGGGCATCTTCTACATGAATACACCATCTAGGGTATATCATTACTACACCACACACTCTATTTTTCATGTTGAAATACATTACTTACTAAGCTTATGTAGATTACCATATCAACACTCACTAGTATCTTACACTAGTGTATTTCCTAGCATATAATTAGTCTTGTACTAACATGTCTTAGATACTTTCACTTCTTACTTTGATTAGTTAGATGCGATTGCACTTCCAGTATATACATGCATTCCTTTCTTGCTTAGAATAGCTTTATGTGTTTGAATTTTTCTTAGTTCTTCTTCCATGTTTTGTATGTGTTTTAGGACATTTGTCAATGTCCTTTGCTTTTATTCATGTGTATGTACCTTTGGACATTTGCTAAATGTTCCTTGCTTGTACTCTTCTATGTGCCTATGGTCCTTGTGCCAATCTTGTTTATTTCTATTATGTGTGTATGTGGAATTTTAACATGCCCTATATTCTTTATTTCTAATTTAAGTGACATGTGCCCATGTCTCATGTTTTCTTGGCCCCTTGGACACCCTTGTATGCTTCTTGCTTCTTGACTTGTGTGCTTGTTTGCTTGTTTGTTTCTCAATGTTTATAATGCCATGATCCATATCATGCATTTCCTTAATTTTTTGGATGCCATTATGGACATTATGCTCCATCCCTCCTTACTAATAACTAAAAACTAACACTTTTGATTATAGTTTAGTACATTGTGCATGTTATTACATTGTTATAACTATCTAGGTATACCCTTGTTGATCTAACAATATCTCAATACAAACCTTGCTATATCATATATCTATGTAGCATAACACACTTTAAGGGATTTTTTTTTATGGTAGTCATCACAACATATTCATTCCTACCCTCAGAAGAGGGGGAAACAAATAGAGGTTTTATCATAGAGATCAGAGCTCCTAATGGTCAAAAAAATAGTTTTTAAAACACTTATAATAGAATCTAGACATCAAACCAAGTAGAATAGACCAGGTAGATAGTAAAGAATCTAGAATAATTACCAAAATTATCCCTAGACAATAGTGCCAAAGTTAGACTACAGTGCTAGACAATAGGGTGTCCTATTTTTGGCACTCTTGTCTAGATAGTAGAAAAATCATTTTTTCTAGAAATCGACAAAAAAGTGAGTTCAATCATAGGTTTATTAGCTCAATATAGTCTAGATTCAACATATTTCAATATAGTTTTTATTCAAAAAATCTAGATATAGAGGGCATCATACATGGCATGGTAGCTCTCACTTCTAGTTTTAGATTAGGCAATTGATATAACCTCTAGATCAAAATCTATGTTCCATACACCAGTGATTAGGGGAAATATGCATGGCACATTAATCCTCCCCTTTTTCTAAGTTCAATTTATTTTCTAAGCATTTCTCAGTAGTTGCATGCCTTACTCCATCTATAAGTGGTTGGAATCCTTTTTTAAGTTTGGATTTCATACAAGCTTAGCTTCTTGAGTACTCAAGTACTTCAGTTCCAGATTTGGATTCCATATAAGGCTATTTCACTAGTTTCATAGTGTCTTTCATACAAGCCTAATCTCCATCTTTCAAAATGGCCAAGAGTGGCCTAGTTTCCCGTATACATTTAGCTATCCATGCCAACATTCTCATATCATAGTACATTCATGGGCTTCAATATATATCTCATATGACATCTATTCCATATTGTTATTAATTCATAGCTTCAATTCATGGGGTAATGATGGAGCCAAAAGACTAGCTAGCCTTTATATTCTTGAGCCACCTATTCAGAGGGATTAGACACATAGTCTAAATATCAATTGACACACACATGATTCATTAGCTTCATTTAGTAGGAAATGATGGAGATAAAGGTCCTACCTTTTAATTATTGAGCCAAACTTCTAAGGAATGGATCACTCAACTCCATTCATGATGTTCCTTTTAGTACAACACACACCCAACACAATCTAGCATCACAATAGGTTTTGTATTGGTTCATATACCTAGTGAGGTGTATTCATTCCTTTCTCTTCCACTCTCTCTTACCTAGATTTTATACATTCTTATTTTAGATATAATGTATCTAGTAAGGATTTATCTACTCTATTGATTTTATTCTAGATTCACACTTCACACCGTGCTCTCTCTATGCACATCCAACATCACATAGCTTCATGAGCTTCATCTTTTTAGGTAAGTTCATGTACACTTTCTATTTTTCCTTTATCCTAGTATTTCACTTTAATGCATCACTAAAATAAAGAGGGGGAAAATTTAGGAATAAAAAATGAAAAATTTGGTAATTTGAGTGTGGTTAATGACACCTAATCCATAGGTTCATCTCGCTTGCTCTTATGACCCTCATAGGCATATTTTCACTGATTCCTAGTCATCCATAGCCTCCCAAACTAAACCCTTCTAGACCCAAATTTTTATTTCCATGCTTAATCCATCCCCCAAGTTTAGTTATCCATGGACAATAGCACCAAAACTTGGACTATAACATTGAAACCCAGAGTATCCTATTTTTGGCTTTATTGTCCAAGTGCATTTAACCTTCTAACAATCTTATTCTTCTAAATCTTTATAATAATTCATGTTAGCCTAACATGAATTTATTTAACCCATGATCATTAAATCCCTTATAAAATTCCATTCAAAGTCCATTTAGAAGGGTTACTCATTTACAAGAGAGAAGCAAGAATACAAGTAAAACCACTCAAGCACTTTTCCCTATTCTTTGCATATAGCCATCCAATAGTATTTCAAACTTATTTAAACCTTTACACCAGTCCCTATTCATTTTGAGTACACCTAACTTTTCATTTACTTGCATTTTCATCACACTATTACACTAATAACATCAATGGGATAACTACATATAGCTTTATCCCTCCGTAGAGTATTGATATGTAGGCAGTGTGCCCATACATGGGGTGTGAAGTGCATCTAGCATATCCTTTATATATTAACCCCTCCTCTCCTTTCTCTAAATTTTATATTCAAGTTCAAGAACAAAGAGGAACTATGGTATTGAAGACTAAATTAGGTACACAATGAGCTCTACAAACTTTTAGGCTTTGATATTTCATAGGTGGGGTCAAATGAACTTGGTGAACAAAACCTAGAAAGCTTAGATCACTAGGACAATAATACCAAGATAGGACTATAGCACTAAAACCCAGAGTGTCCCATTTTTAGTGCTCTTATCCATTAAATAAATGAACTCTATATTCTTGTTTGTGATATTCTCCCAAGCTTGCATATAGATTTCTAGACCCTATCCTAGTCATAATAGCACAAAATTAGATAAGTTTAATTTTCTTTCTCTCACTACTATTTTTAGAAAACCCTAATTATAGTCAAATTTCATAAATTAGTAACCTAATTATTTTACATTATTTACTGATTTCATCTACTCAAACCCATTTATTATTTAGGAATTAAACATCTAATTTCCAAAAAAAATAAAATAATGAATTAATCAAATGCAAGAGGAAAGGAAAGATTGGGTTCTAAGGTGTTACGATTGCACAAAGTAGAACCCATGTTGTCCTGGACACTAACTATATTAACCCTAATGTTAGGGGTCTCATATCACATGTAGTTATCCCTTAGGGAATGTGAACTTTCAACTTGCATATAATGCTCTAATGACTATTGTCTAGGCCCTTTTTGATCAAGCATGCAAAAGTCTAGGTGTGAAAGTTGAGTAGTATGCAGAGTAGTTGAGATTTAATATTGGTTGATTTTATTTAAATAAGTTCCAAAATAATAAGTGCTAGATGTAAAATTCTTTGTGAGGCTCTTTATATAAGAGGATCTTTGTTTGGAATATAATACCTTGATCGTTGGATGACAAGTCATGAAAAAAGATATAAAAAAACATAAGAGAAGGGTTACAGAGGGGTTAGGACTCAAACATAGGTGAAAGGACTCATCATAAATTGAATCCAAAAGTGGACACTAGTTCCATGTGGTACTATTGTCCTAAAAGTGGCACTGATGTCCTAAGGCTCAGAACATAGCAAAAATTAGGGATGACAGGCTAGGGGCCACTGGGACTAGAAAAAGTTAACATGTGACTATTGAGGTTGTCAAAAATAAGGAAAATAAGGCATAATAAAGATCAAAATACTTAAAATTACCATGCGAACAAGGACTATAACCATCACTAAGACCCTTTGTGTGAAAGAGAAATAAAATACATAGTACTTGTGGTTGCTTGACCAAATTAGGGTGTTTACAAGAACTCATTTAGGTACAATAATTATTAAGTTCAAATTTCATACTATGTTTTCTCTTTTGTCATAAATCTCTGATATTGAGTAATACTTGTATGAAGACAAAAAAACACATTCTCTAATGGTGAAGTGTCTTGTTTGGTTTAATTAGGTATATTTAGGTTGATTATTTTATTTATAAACTGATTATCTAAACATATCCAAGATTTGTAATCTTTTGATGTCTACATAATAATATATTCATATGCATAGATTATATTATTAATTTTCCTAAATAATAATAGAATACTTCATACATTGTATAACAAATTATTGAACTCTCATCTACAACTTTATTTTCTAAGAATTATTGTAAATTAATTATGAAATACATAGTTTCTCAATTAAATTTATATTTTTATATCATATCTTAAATTCACTCTTTATTTTACATTTATACTTTCACCCTTTTATTTAATTTTCACTTTTATTTTTTGTATTCACTAATATTTTCTTTAGTTTAGTTATTGACTTTAGATTGATCTTCTTTTTGTAGGATAGCATTCATTACCTTATATTTATCATAGCATTCATTACCTTATATTTATCACTTTTATTAAGTGATGGCATTATTTTATTTATGTAGTCTTATTTTGATTTTAGATTATTATTTTTTTCTTTCTTTCTTCTTCTCATCTTTCATTTTATTGATTTGTGTCATTCTTTCTCTTTTTTCTTGTTCTTTGAGCATATTAATAATGAAGTAATATAAAGATATAATTCATATAAAGAGATATTTTGATCATTGATTAAACATAAAAATATTTAATCATTTAATGAATTATATAAGGGTTTATTTATCAAAAAAATTTAATAAAACTTTGTAAAACTCTCATATCTGTTATTAAATAAATACTAACTTGGAAGATTCCATGATAGATTCATTGGGAATTTCTTGTTTTTATTAAGCTTTCTTATTATTTGAAAGGAAATTCAATTGATTCTCAAAATTTGGTTAGGTCTCAAATACTCTCTTAAAATTTAAAATACCCTTTTCATGCCTTAGAAATGATTTTTAGACATAGGTCCCTATGATTAGACTCATATGACTCCAATTTAATCTTTGTGATAGGTGATCATGTAGATTAGTTGACATTACAAATTTAATCATCAAAAAATTTAGAGACTCCATTAGAAAGATAAAATTATAAACAATTTATTTCAAGTGTTTCAAATATTTTCTATCCATTTTCTCTATGACCATTATTGGTTTGACACCAATGATTTACCCTAATATTGAGATAACATAATAGTAATTTGATCTTGCATCAAAATTAGTATGCTTTAGTTGGTATAATCATCCCAAAATGAAATGTATACTTAGAGTTATAAAATATAAGGAAGATGAAGTATTCAAAATAGAGAGAAAATATATATTCATAATACAAACTCAAAACCATATAGTTCATTGGAATATGCATTTAAGGCAAGAAAAAAATGAGTATTGGTTACAAATCCTCAACTTATTATAATATTTCTATCAAATAAATCACCTTAAGACTATTATTTTTCATAATTGTTTGATCAAAATAAGAATCTAATTATATATGTTATACTTGGTATGTAATAAGATATACAAATTGATGAAATAACTAATAAAGAATCATATTTTAATGTTGAAAATGTGCTTGGCTTAAGAATCATCATGTAAAAATTACTTTATTAAAAGTAGTTAATGTTCCCATATTTTTTGTTAATAATAGTGATTAATGGGAGGATCATCTTAATTCCTTAAACATAATATGTGTAACTCTTGGTATAATTAATCTAAAAAAATATCTTAGGTTGTTTTCTCAAACTTGAGTAAGGTAAAACATATCAAGAATTTATCAGTTTACTTGTAAAATTCATATGTGAATGGAATGATGTTGAAGGTTGTATATGATTATGTGTTATAAAACATAAGTAAGTTTTATAATTCGTTAATGAATTCATAAACATTTCCATAGATCCCAATGAAACTATCTATAAGTTCACTCCCAAATTTATTAGACTTAGGCAAAAAAATCCACATAATGTAAGACCTCTTAAGAACCTATAAAGGTTGTATTATTTTAGTACATTACCCATTAAATAAAATATGGCATTATAATATAAATATATAATGAAATATGATGCCACCATTAATTTTTATATTGATTATGAGAAAAAATTCAAACTTATTAGATTCAAAGATAGAGATTTTAATGGTTTGAATTTTTATAATGCAAAAATTATGAAATCCAATAATAACCTTGGAAATGAGTTGATAACCATAAAATGAAAATTTAATGACCAAAATGTGAATTTAGGTAAAAATTGAATACTAATAAATATAAGTTTGAAAATAAAGTACATTATTGTCATGTTTATGAAATTGATCATGATCCTGATACATGCATTTGTTGTGACCAACATGATCCATTTTAAAATTTCAAACGAGGACCCTCTTTGAGCTTAAGTTCTAGGTTCAAGTCTTGTTTTGAAATGAATCAGTCCAAGGCTAAGCTGGAAGTCATTGTATTAAGTCCAAGTTTTTTATTTAGAATTAAGTCTTGATCTGATTCTAAACTAGCTAAGTATTCCCACAGTTACTATAGTAATTTTATTTATACCTAAGTCTAAAGCTTGAAATGGATACATTTTTTTGAAGTTATTTTATGCATCTATTTGGATTTTAGTTCTATGACATTCATTGAATTCAGATTTAAGCTTTATAGACTAACTGAGCTAAGTTGATTTTCCCAAGGTTATTTGTTCTTATCAAGACTATTATGGATTTATAGAGAAAATTTTCCAAATATTAATCAATCCACCTTAGAAGGATCCCCTGCAGTATGAGTGACTTTTCATACTTAGTCATATTTTTTAAGTTTTCTTGCATAGATAGTTGTCACATATATATTTTTCACCTAGATCAACTATCAAATTTAAGAGTGTATAGGTCCCTATAGTTTAAATTCTAGTGGCCAAGACTTGAGATCTAAGATTTTTCCACATCTTTTCACCCAACTTATTTACAAAGGACTTTCGAGATGACTAAGTCTTTTTCTTTGACAAGTATTTGAGTTCATGCAACTGAGACACATGTCTTCATTTTGATTCTCCATGGATTATGAGATGAAGGTTGTAATATTTTTTAACCAAAGTGATTGAGAAAAATGGATTATTCGATGTGTCTTCATCTTTATCACTCACTTATATTGAATTAAATGGCTAAGACAAGAACTCTACAAGAATTTAGATTAACAAGATCATTCCAAGTGTTTCGATCTATTTTCTCTAAATGAAAATAGTGAAGTGACTAAGTATCAAGAATTTGTATAAATGAGATCATGCCACATGGCATGATCCCACTCATCCATGGCTAACAAGAGTAGGCCTAAGTCCTAAGGTCCCCAAATCATCTAGATAAGTGAGATCTATCCAGATGGCAACATCCTGTTAACTCAACTTACAAATAGCGAAAAGAATAATGTGGATCTCATGAGCCTCTGGATGAACAAGATCATTCCACATATTGACATATCACTCAAATATAACCAAAGTCACAAGTTTCATGCTCTAAATATTAATGACTAAGTGGAAGAACAAGATCAAGCCAGTATCTCATTTAATCATGATTGAAAGGGTTATAACATGGCAAGAAAATTCAATTTTAAGTGGATAAATGAGAGCATGACTCTAGAAATAAATCATCCTAGGCAAAGAGAGCAAGGCTCAGATGCATGAATAGTAGACAGGCAAGGTAGATGACTTAGTGAGGTGATAAAGAAGTCAGAATCAATGACATTATGCCATATGTTTCCTCATAGATATATTAAAATTGGTCCTAAGAGCAATATATATATCAGTCACTTTAAATATTAACTGGCTTCCAAATCAATTTCAATACATAAACTAAAGGCAAGTCTATATAGATCCTAATCAAGTAATAAATTGATAAGTATCACAATCCCAAGGAGCTACAGTCACTTTAAATATTAATTGGCTTCCAAATAATTTCAATACATCCTAGACAAAGAGAGCAAGGCTCAGATGCATGAATAATAGACACATGGCAAGGTAGATGACAATACATAAAGTAAAGGCAAGGTCTATATAGATCCTAATGTAATAAATTGATAAGTATCACAATCCCAAGGATATATATATATATATATATATATATATATATATATATATCACTTTAAATATTAATTGGCTTATAAATCAATTTCAATGAGGTCTATATAGATCCTAATCAAGTAATCAATGACAGTATGCCATATGTTTCCTCAGGATAAAGTAAATATGATATATTAAAATTGGTCCTAAGAGCATGATATATATATATATATATATATATATATATCAGTCACTTTAAATATTAACTGGCTTCCAAATCAAGGAGATTATATATATATATATATATATATATATATATATATATATATATATATATATATAATTTCAAATCAATTTCAATACATAAACTAAAGGCAAGGTCTATATAGATCCTAATCAAGTAATAAATTGATAAGTATCACAATCCCAAGGAGCTTGACTTGGACACTTATTTTAACATCAACACATAAGTGAAAAAAATGAAGGTGGGCCCCAAAAATATTATAGTAAGACATTTGTCATTTTTAAAAATTGAGTAAGTAGTTAAAGACATTATCAAAGCAATATTTGGCATGTCCCTTAGTCATTCATAGTACCACATAGGCAAAATAGGTGACTTCTCCCCACAATTATTTCAATAATAGATCTAGCAAAGACACTCCTCCATGAGCCATTTGTCATCTTGCATAGGTTAAATCTGTGATCTAGGAATTTGACTCAAGAGAGGATGGTTAGTATGGTGTTAATTCCAAAATGAAAACAAAGTGAAATAAACACACTAATAGCATAACATCTCTAGGCCTAAACACTAGGGAGAGTTTATTTAACAAAAGCAAATGATAAACACAACTAAAAATCAAGGAATCAAATACAAGAGTTCCTTCACCTTCCTTGGATGCTCCAAATGCTTTTGTAGTAGTGGCTTGCTTAGCTTGTGCTCATGAAGTCCTTGGCAATGGAAGCTTAGCTACCTCCATCTCTCCTTGGCATCTTTGGCTTCTGGCTTGGCTTGGCTTGAAATCAATTTGGCATGGCAACACTAATTGATTGAAGCTTTTGGAACCACTTTGGCATTATAAATTTGCATCAAAAAATATTAGAAATGATTTTGTTGGCCTCTTTATTTATAGATTTTTAGAATTGATCAGAATCAACCTTAACCATCCATCTCAAAATTGAAATGTGTGGTTGATGATTAATTAAAATTTTGAAATTAAGTTTTTAATTATCCTCATCATGACATTGGAAGAAGGGTAAATTAAGAGGCATGGAGGGCATCATGAAAGGCATTGATGAGGCATGGGAGGCATGAATCTTGATATTTGTGGCATTTATGGCCTAGGGATGTCTTCCCAAGAAATGATGTCACCTGATGATGCAGATATTCAATATTCATTTCCAAAAATAAGTTTTCAACAAGTTTCCATGGAATTATTGATTAGGCCTTTATTTGAGTTAATTAGCTCTTAAGCATGATTAAGAACTTTGTGCACAAATTACTCAAATTAATCAAAATGCCTTATTATTGGTCCAAATTTTGATTGGATTGGAATTTAAAGTCCATGTTAGATGTGTTGGAATTGTTATCCCATTTAGGATGTTACTGATAACAAATAACCAAGGAATGCATCTTATGTAAAATATTTGATAGGAAAGAGCAATCCAGAGCACCCAATTGAAAAATTGGTATTATGACTTGAAATGATCTGATCAAAGTTAACTGGCCCATAAATTACAATACCCCATTTAGTGATACCTTGGCCAAAATTGGCACTTGAATATGTTAGTTTTACATCGTTTAGCATGTTTTAGTGTTTTTATGCCAAATTGTGCATTTTGGGCATAAATTGGCCAAAGCCTTGGTTGGAGGTCATCGATGGCCAACCTTAGGTGTCTACAGTTTAACCCTATTTGGGAAGGCATTGAAAGATGTAAGAATAGTAAAATCTTCTCAAAGAAGGAAAAGGTCCTATATGCCTACAACTGCAATGATGATAAACTAACTGTATGATGCCCCCTCGAGGGAATGATTAGCACAAGTAAGTCAACAAACAATCCCTCAAAAAGAAAGAGGTGAAATGAGGAGACCAAAAAAAAGAAAGATGATGGGGTGAAAACATAATGATATATAAAAAGTAGTCAAAATCATTGAGAATTCAAGTGGGATGGTGAAAAATGGTTTGCCCAAAGGTGGTTATAAACATTATACCCTGATAGTGGCAAAGTGGTATGATAACACAATGATTTATCCAAAGATGATTATAATCATTAAAAAGATGGAGCTATCCTAATTAGGATAGACAAACAAGATAAAAACATGCCCCTGTATAGGCAAAAAAAGGAAAGTGGTGACAACACAATGATTTGCCCAAAGGAGGTTATAATCATTGAGATATGCAGCTAAAATAGTGTACAATGATTTGTTCATAGGTGGTTATAATCATTGGACCCTGATTATGGAAAACATGATAAACTTGGTCGAGGATAATTATAACTTAACATAGAGGGTAATGATGAATTGGAAAAACCAACTAGTAGGGAGATGCTCATCTAAAATAGTAAAGGTTGAAATTCTTTCATGGTCAATTACTTTGTTTGGGATATGATTGGGAGTGGAATCAAGATGTCAATGTTGAAGAGATACCACCATTTCTAAATAGACTTCTTGAAGATGAGTTTTGTTGTAGCACATGTCAGTAGGAATCATGATATAACACCATGAAGACTATCCCAAAATATGCATAAGGACTAACTCCCATAATCCAATACTGAATAGAAAATAATGCACCAATGATATAAACCATGATGACAATGTAAACATATGAATATGGATGTATTAAAGTATAAGTGTGGGCAAATAATCACTCAATAAACACAAATAAACTAAATCAAGGCAATAGTGTTGAAATCAAACAAACAGGCAGACAAACAAACAAAATAAGCAAAAATAAACAAACAAACAAATAATGTAGTAGAAACCCTATGAACATTGCCCCTAGAAAATAGGTGACAACTTAACAAATGAACAAAATGGAGGAATAGAAGAAAAATAAGGGGATGGCTGAGTCATCTCCATATGCACTAGGTAAGTGGATGCTACCTACATAGTTCCATGGATGTAATATCCGATAAAAAACTTTAGGCCAAATGTAGTTCTCCCAGGGAATGGGAAGAATATGAAAACTAAGGAAAACAAATAGAATGGATGTGATAGAAGAAGATAAATTGTCTTTCAAAATGGCAAGTACATGAGAGAAAAAGGCCAACAAAGATGGGAAAACTAAGTGACAAGTGATTTTCTTATAACTTAGTCAAGGTTCCCATAATCATTAAGGCAAAGAAGTGGTAAATATTTTTATTATTTTCTAATGATTTTTTGAAATTTTTTTGGAATTATTTGAAGTATCTCAACTCAATGAAGAAATTCAAGACACTAAATGGTTCAAGCTCATAAAATGGTGAGAGCATTCAAATTGAGGTTGTGTACAAAACAGTGACATCGTGAACTAGGTTGCTCGTAAAATAGTGAGAGTGTGGCTTAGGTTACTCACAAAATAGCAAGAGTGTGGCTTATGTTTCTCACAAAATGGTGAAAGTGTGGCTTAGGTTGCTTGAAAAATGGTGAGAGTGTGGCTTAGGTTGCTCATAAAATGGTAAGAGCATGGCTTAGTCTCACAAAATGGTGAGAGTGTGGCTTAGGTTGCTCACAAAATGGTGAGAGTGTGGCTTAAGTTGACTGAGCTGACCTCAACAAGTATCAAGCACTGCCTACATAGTCCTAGAGTAGGACCTCAATTCATTATAGTTCTACCCTTTTAGCAAAGGAATTCGACTAGTGCATAGTTAATTCAAACAAAATAGGCATAGTTGGTCAAAAACATAGCATGGCATAGGAAGTGGCAAGTTGGTATGTCAAGGCTTAGTATTGCCCCTAGTTTTCCCATAGGTGGTTATAACCAAGACACAATGGCATAGATCAATGGTACTAATTTTCCCAAAGGTGGTTATAATTAGTATCAAGACTAGTGGTAAGAAAGGAATAAAAAATGAAGGATACAATTGCTAAAACTTTTGTCACACTATCTCAAAATATGATCTCTATCTAAAGTACTTAAAATAATTAATGAATTGATCAGATACCTTGATGTTTAAAATGTAGAATGGATGAAAAAAACCAAGGTCAAATGGTCTAGGCTTTATAATACACTGGGTTGGTAGGTTGGAAATGGAAAGTGGATACAGTAAAGAGGACGTATAAGGATGGTATTGTCATAAAGAAGAATAGTGATAAAATGTCATAACTTAAATGGTCCTTACGGACAATACACCCTAACATTCAAGCATAGTACCACTTGAGATGAATAATATTCATTGGCTCTGGAAGTTTATCATCATCCAGTGTGGCAAGCTTGTATGCTCCTAATCCATAATTTGCAGTGATGATGAAAGGCCCTATCTAAATTGGTTTGAATTCCCATCTATGCTTTTTCTTGAACATGGTATTCTTTTGGTTTTCTTTAAGAATAAGATCACCAAGTTAAAGTATTCTATACTTAACATGTTGATTATAGTGGCCTTTGAGTCAATTCTAATATGCTTAAAGATTGTTGACCACGGTTGTGCATTTTTCATCAAATAGATCTAGCTCTTGTAGGCAAGCTACTCAATAGTCATGATCATCCAAGACATGTTTGAAAGAGATGTGTAGTGAAGGTAATTCAACCTCAATGGGAAGGATAGCTTTGGTACCATAAATAAGTTAGTATGGAGTGGATCCTTTATGGGTACGATGATTGGTATGGTATGCCCAAAGGGTAGGGAGTATCTGGAGGTGCCAATCATGACCGACATCATTGACAATATTTTTAAGAATATTGACAATGGTTTGATTGGATGCCTCAGCTTGGCCATTACCTTGAGGGTAACATGTTGTAGAAAAATGTTGGGTGATGTTGTATTTAGTACATAGCTAGTCTACATCCTTATTTTTGAATGATCCTCCACTATCATCTATGATGTCAAAGGGGATATCATTTTGACAAATGAGATGGTTGAAAATAAATTTGGAATTTTGATTTCTAGTCACATAAGTGAGGGGTATAGCTTCAACCCACTTAGTGAAATATTCAGTAGCAGTAAAGATATGTTTATGGCCATTAAATGAAGTGAGTTTAATCTTCCCAATGAGGTCAAGTCCCCATGTAGAAAATGGCCATGGTATCAAAATTAGTTATAGAGTTTTTTCTAGGTTATGAATCAGATTATCATGTTGTTGACATTTGTCACACTTTTTTACATAGGTAGTGATATCTACATCCATTGTGGGCCAATAATAACCAGTATACAAGAGAATTTTGGATAGGACTACCCTATTGGAATGGTCTCCACATACTCCTTCATGAACTTCTCTTAACGCTAAGGTAGACTCTATCAAATTTAAACAACAAAGTAGAGTTCCATCAAAATTATGAAGATAAAGGGTGAATCCAAGTAGAGTATAACAAGTGGAATAATGAATGAAGGATTTGGTTTGTTTTCAAGAGAGGTTATGTGGTAAATATTGGTCATGAAAGTAGTTGTAAAGGTCTGAGTACTAGATAAAATTAAGACCAACAATATCATAAATCATGGCAATGGTTGAAGGTTCATGATCTGGTGCTAACAAATTCTTGATGAGGAATTGATACTCTCTAACTTTATCTATTTGTTGGATCAGAGATCCAATGGTAGTGATGGCATCTGCAATTTTTTTACTATCCCTCAGTATGTGCTCAAACTAAATATTAGAAATTTGTTACTTAAGAGTGTCAACCATGGTTTTATGTGGAACTAGCTTGTCATCTTTGGTCTAAAAATGATCTATAACCTAATTGATGATTAATTAAGAATCACCATAAACTTCGAGATGAGATATATTCCTTTGTACTATTTGTCAAAGTCTTATAACAAGTGTTTCATACTCAGCCATGTTGTTTGTGCAAGGAAAGTTGATTCTAAATGATTTAGGGATTAGATCCCCCTGTGGTGTAATAAATAATAGGCCTACCCATAATCCATATGTAGTGAATGAACCATCAAAATATATCTTCTAGGGATGATCCTCAAGGGGTATGTCAATGATGTTCATGATGGATTCATCAGGAAATTGGAATGTGAGTGGTTGTGTGTCTATAAGAGGTGCTTCAACAAGTTAATATGTACGAAATTATCCCTTGATTAGCTTCTAATTGACATACTCTATGTAAAACTCATCGAGAAGCATGATCCATTTAGCCATTCTACCTTGTAAATTTATTATAGATAGTAGATATTTGATCAGATCTACTTTTAAAATGACCATGATCTTATTATTCAATATGTAATGGTGTAGTTTTTGAGCTACGAAGACCATGGCTAAATAAGCTTTTTCAATAGGTACATAGTTATGTTCATATGTAACCAAGGTAAGGCTTAGATAGTATCCAGCATGCTCCTTTCCTTTGTCATCATGTTGAGTTAAGAGTGCCCCTAGAGCATGGTTGATAGTTGATATATATAACAAAAATGGCTTTCTTGGCATAGGAGGTAATAAAACAGGTGGATTAACAAGATAATCTTTTAGTTGTTAAAAAGATATTTGGTAGTGATCATCCCAATGAAATGTAACTCCCTTCTTTTAAAGGTGTGTAAATGGATGGAACTTGTTTTCTAACCAAGAGATGAAGCATCAGATTGACTAGATCTTACCCTGTAAACTACAAAGTTGTTTTAAATTGCAGCATCTTAATTATAGCATAGACTTTAGTCAAATTGACTTCAATACCTTGATGAGACATGATGAAGCTAAGTGATTTACCTAAGGTTACACTAAACACACATTTATTGGGATTGAGTCTAAATTTTTACTCCCATAATATTTCAAATATATTACACAGCACTATTAGATGGTTGGCCTTGGTTTTGGATTTTCTTAATATGTCATCGACATAGTCTTCAACAATATCATGCATCATATCATGGAATATGATAGTCATGTCTCTTTGATATTTAGCTCTAAAATTCTTAAGACCAAATGGCATCACCTGATAAAAAAATGTTCCCCATAGAGTGGTGAATGTTGTTTTATGCTAATCTTTTGGTGTTATTCTAATCTGATTGTATCCTAAAAAGATATCCATGAGTGAAGGCATTTCATAACTGACTATGGATTCAATGATCATGTCAATATTAGTCAAAGGAAAATCATATTTAGGACAATATTTGTTGATATCTCAAAAATTAGTACAAATTTTGATTCCTTCAAGCTTTTTGCTAATAGGTACTATATTAGAGATCCATTTAGTGTAGTCAATGGATTAGATACATCATACTTCTAAGAGTTTTTTAAATTATTTCTTTAGCAATACAAAAATGCAAGGATTCATCTTATGTAACTTTTGTTTTACTATTTTAGCATCAAGATTAACCACATGGTGGTGCAGAACTAAGGTGGGGTCTAAACCTATCATGTCAGAATAGGTCCATGTAAAGATATCTACAAATTCTCTCAATAGATTTGTAAAGATGTCACATTCCTCCTCAATGAGGAATGCACCTAATTTTATCTATTTTAGGTCTGATAGAGTCTTGATATTTACCTCTATTGTATCTTCAACTAGAAGGGTCAAACCATCTTCTAGGATATTAGGCAATGATTTGAACTATTGGAGTATGTCAGGGTCCTCTGTTAGGACTTCCTCTTCAACTTCTCCTAGGCATGATGAATTTGAGTCTTCTAATGGGATATCTATCCATGTAACAAAAATAGTCAAAAATTCTAGGAGAACTTGAACAAATACTTATTATTTCTCAAAATTGAACTCAGATTTGTAGGTAAGTTCATCATTGGTGGTCTCCTGGTCTAAATTTGAATAAGAATGAACACCCCTATCTAATGGTGTCTGAGATAGGTTTTTGCCACTAGACTAGCCTTTATCTTTACTTTTTCCTTGGTTAGAAAGTGCCTTAAAGAGGTTTTCACTTTGGGACCTCAATGTTTTACTTATTTGTTTTTAGATAAATGTGTTCACTCACTCTCCAAAATAGGCTACAGTATCCAATGTGATTGAGAATCCTAATTTGTGATCTCCTAATATAACATCATCTCTAAAGCTTAATAAATCATATAATAACTCATAATTTTGGAACTCATCAATTGATAGATTGGATTCTTGTTGGTCCTGATCTATCAGTTGGGGATAATACAATGGCAATGGATTGTGATGAATGGCTAGGGTAAGGGTAAAAATGGCATTATTATCAAATATCTTAGTTTTAGTTAGGTCATCAAAATTGAGGCTATGATTAAACTCTGATTCACTATCGACATCATCATCACTAGTCACTAGTGATGGAGTTTGAATAAGATATGTGAGGTCACCTCCAGGTAGTTTAAATCCAAGTCCATAAGGTCTTTCATACTTAGTCATGGAAATTATCTCAATAGTTCCTTATTGATTTAGTCTAAGACCTCTTCCTTCATACTTGTGATGCTCCATGATCCTATTAGGAATAGGATATTTTTTATTTTTATAACAATCAGCTTGGTTGTCATGTATAACCATGAGTCATCCCCTTCAAGAGGGTCAGGTCCTAGGCTAGATGTTGGTACAAATGTGGTAGGTCCCTTATCTTTGTTATTTTATTTCTAATGCATATGTGGGGTGACTTTAGGTCACCCAAAGGTTTTTAGATTCTAAGGAAGATTGGAAATATGAAATGTATCATGAATCACATACTCTCTCGATCCATTATCTAAAATGGTGAAATGATTAGAAGCTTCAGGAGGTGGCATGTGAGAAAGAGAATCTAAGGTATTAGGATCTATGCAACTATCTGGTGAAGTATCAATAATTATGGCTTTTCCTTTATCCTATTTAGAACTTAGATTCATACCATAATGATAATTATAGCTTTGAAATTCAACCTCAAGATGCTTGCAATGTTCATACGGGTGTAAATCTCCTATAATATTCACTTCTATCTCTGAGTGAGAAAACTTGATACATTGGTGTAGTGCTGATGGGACTGCAATAATTCCATGTAACTAAGGCCTACCTAGAATCATGTTATATGATAACTCAAGATCTAGTACATGGAAAGTGTATCATGGGTTAAAGGCCTAATGATAATTGGCAAACTAATGGTGCCCTATAACTCTATTTTTTTATTATCATAGGCTTTAATAGTTATTGTTTCTGGTTGGAGATCTATTATAGTGTACCCAAGAAGCTTAATGAGCTTTAGAAACACTATGTTGAGGCCAGATCCATTGTCGATAAGAACACATTTCACTTTGTGCCATATGATATAAACTTCTATGTACAATGGGTTATTATGGAGTGGACCAAGGGAAGACATATCGCTTTGGTTGAATGTGACTTGTTGGGCTAGAGCTAGGTGTCCAACCAAAGCTCAAAATTTATCAAGGGATATGTCACTAGAAATAGTGGATTGGGTCAAAAACTCATTCAATATGTTTTTGTGTATTATCGACATCCATAGAAAATCTAAGATAGAAATTTATGTTGGTGTCTTCTACAATTATTCCATAATATCAAACTTTTTGTCTTGGTCAGTAGTGAATGGTTTATTCTGAGGCTAAATAGTCGGTTGGATGACAAGCAAATTGGTAGATGGTTATGGGCCTAGGATAGTAATCTTTGACCTTCAAGTTGTGATTACACAATCAAGATTAAATAATAGACCAATATTGTTAACTGATGTGGGAAATGGTGTGAGACTAGATAAGACAAGTCTTAATGCTAGTGTACTTGCATGTGGTCACATGTAAAGAATAAGTTGTCATTATAAGATCTAAAATGTGAATTCCTAGTTTGTTGGTTTGCCTATATGCACTCCTAGGTCAAAGAAGGATTATCCATGTGTTTTGGTTGAATATTGTTGTTTATTAGTGATCTAAGCTAATTATTATTTAGTCTAGGATTAATGGAGATGGTATTAATGCTACCCCCTACAATATGACCTACAACCCTATTGTAGTCATATGCAACTGCATGATAGGTTTATTGGTTATTACCATTTTGACCTTGGTTGTGTCCATTATTCTATCATTGTAGGTTGTATTTTTGATTTTATTGGTTCTACTGGTTTGGCCTTTGATTTTGATACTATTGATTTTGTTGTTGCATTGGTCATTATTGTTGTTGTTGATTATTCTACTATTGTTAATTGTTATGTCAGGGAAAGGGGTTTTAATAGATCCCAAGATTTTGATTAGAAGTGGAAGCATCATTATCCAACTTTATCTCCCCATTTTCTAACATATTCTCAATTAAATGCTTGATTTAGACACATCTTCATAGATTATGCCCATTGACCCAATGATAGTCACAAAATTAATTTTCATGGTACCAATCAGGATAAGGAATACCTTGTAGATAATGTTTTGGTATAAGCCAACTAGTCAGATTAGTGGCATCAATATTGAGAAATACATACTCAATAGGTTCTCTCAGGTCACAAAAAACATGGCTTGTAGGAATGGTTCTTCTAGGAGGGGTTTGCAATGGTAATGGTTGCTATATTTATTGTACAAGTTTTGGTTGTTATGCTTGCAAAATTAGTTCGAGAGGTTTTTGGGTAAGAGTAAACTAAAAAGGTGGTGCAAATGATGTCTACATAGATTGGACATGATGATATTCAGTTACTCCAATTCCTACAACATTCATATTGCGGTTGAATTGCTTCAGTCTTTCATAATTATTGGCCTATTCTAGTTGTGATGCTTACATTTGATTAGGATATTGGTCATTTCCTTGATTGGTACCTTGATTTTTATTAGTTGAATTGAGCTTGATGACTCCCTTATTGATGAGTTCCCTCTCTATCAACAAACCTTTATCAATGATTTCTTTGAATGTATGCACACATTGTAGTTCCAGATGATAGGCTATCTCACTATGCAAATTTTTAGTAAACAAAGTGGCTAATTATTTATCTAGTAAACTATGGGTGAAATAGCTTGAAAGGGCTCTCCATCACTCTAAATAACTTGAAAAACTCTCCTTAGATTTTTATTTTGCTTGTGTCAGGTCCATTAATGAAATCTCATACTCAAGATTATAGGAAAAATGTTGCACAAATTTATCAGAAAGATCATCAAAGTCTATCACTGAATTATTAGGCAACTTCAAAAACCACTCCAAGGCTTATCCAACTAGGCTCCTTGGAAACAATAGTAAAAGGTATATGTCATTATATGCCACTAGTTGACATGCGACAAATAATTTGGTTAAATGAGCCTTAGGATCACCTTTCCCTTTGTATTTATCAAATTTTAGTGGTTCATATCCTAGAGGAAATGGTATCTACAAATACTCCATGTTGAATAGATAGGAACATATGTCATCTAATTTGGAATTTTTGGTCTACTTCCCAACTAAATGGTAGAAATTTCATCCTTCATCTATTACAATTTTTGTGATAGGAAATTGAGTGGAATATTGGTTTGAGGGAGAAGTTGGGTTTAGATAGATAGTTGGGAGGTCACAAGTGGGACACTTTGACCAAGATAAAATAGAGATACCTATTGGAGTATATTGGTTGGGTTTGGGAATGGACCAAGAATATGCATTCATAGATTAGGATGTACTTAAAATTACACACTTGGTTGAATGATATTCTAGTTTAGGTTGATGATAAAGGTTTGACCTAGAGAATTTTATGGTTAGGATGGAGGGATATAATTATATTATGCCTATTGTGGTTAAAAAGGGACATGTAAATGAATAACAAAACCTTACTATTGAGTGGGAACTTATGGACCAAGACCCTATCTCTAGATTTGTGGCACATTTTAAACCAATAGTTGTCTATTAGGTACCTAAGAAACATGGGGACTTCTTTGTTGCATGAATCCCTATGAGGAAGTGAAATTAGGTTGCAAATTTGACATCTATCATTGACCAAAATTTACATGTTGTTGACTAGTCATTACTTGGTTTTGGATTGGAATATTAGTCTATGACTGAAGAGGTATGTTTATCATTACTTGGTGAGGTGGAAAATTTGTTACCCCTAATTGAGGTGACAATGTATTCATTATTTATTATGTTTATACACTAGACTATGTATGTTGTTGTGGAATAATAGTCACTACTTATTAAGGGGGAGTAGGTTTCATCACATTTTATCATTAAGGTGTGATATTAGCCATTATTTTATTACCTAATCCTATAGGTTTTTCATTTTAGGAAGCATCTAGTTGAGTAATACTTTGATTAGGTTTGGATCCTATTTGCACATTGTCCACTATGTTTGGCTCACTATCTAGTGTAGAGGCCGAAGACATTTCTTCAATAATGGGCATATGCATAAAGTTATCTATTGAAGTAATTTGTAAAAATGGGTTAGAATTTAGATTCTCTTATCCAATTAACTCTATCAACACTCCTATCAAAGTAACTAAGTCAATAAAAGGCTTACTTACCATGTCTATCTAATTAAAATCACATCCTAGATTCAGATATGTTTGATATGTTGTCTAAATTTGGTTAAAGTGATCTTCCATGATGTTTTTGCCTCAATAAAATATATTAGGGTCTTGATGCATTGTTTATATTAGAGCCATAGGATTACTAGAAGAAGCTTGTTGATCATAAATGATATTATGGGGTACTCTTAGTCTTGTAAATTTTCTATGTAAGGTGGGGAATTCTATTGGAAACTTAAGAGGGCCCCTACCTCGATGGCTCTAACCAAAATCTCATCTTTGTTCTCTAATAAATATTTCTAAAACAAAAATGGATCATACGTGGAATCCATATTAGTAGAATATGACTGTTGTTTCAAATCAATCTAATCTAAGAAATTTAAAAGTTGCTAGCTTTTGGCCAAATGCGCTGTCAACTAGCTATCCACTGTGAGTATTGTAGCTAGGTATTGCATGGTTTGCTCTTAGTCTTGTTCTATGTAAGGTGGTGTGTTAACCAAATAGTTAGCCAATGTATCTTGGCTTTATGCCCTTGATTGAGTATTATACTACCTTTCTTGACTCAAAAAGAGGGATAAAATTCCATCTCATAAGCAATATTATCTGTATAGGGGTCTTGCACCATTTCTTCTTGTGCAACTACATTACTAATCCCTAGATTATACATGAGTCCACTATGAGTGTAAGAATACATGTTGGGATCCATAACCAATGCTTTGTGATAAAAGATCAAGGAGTTATACAAACTCTAAAAAGTATAATGTCTAAAATAGATGATGTTCTAATTTGTCTAAGATCTAACAAGTTTTTAAATGATCTAAAGGAATCAATTGCACAATTACTTTCATGCCAAATAATATAAAATAAAAGCATGGATTTTGGGTCTGTATCACTTGGCTTATTGCAAAAAGGTCTAGTAATTTTTGCAACCACTACATCCTACTATTCTCTTAGTGTAGTGCAATGTACAAAGTGCCACCATGTCCCATGTGCAACTCTAAAGGAGCCAAATGAAGTCAATGCCAGGAGATGAAACCCCAAGTCAAATCTTCCCTAAAGAACATGTAGGAGGTGATGAAGTCCCCCTAATAAGCCAAGATGCATAAATAAATAAATAAAGCATGAAAATAGAAAGACTTTAGGGTCATTTTCAAAATCACCCAAACTTTGACAAGTTTTTGGGGAGTGTTTTAGATGACTTTATTTCTAAGCCTTGGACTAGGCTAGTTGTAATAGGAATGGCACTTTTAATTCTAAGGGTTCCTTATAGGGGAAAAATAGAAGAGCATACATGCAACATTCCTCTTTTTTCCAAACTAAATCTAACTAAACAACTATTGCAAACAAAAATTGACAAGTGTGTTCAATTTTAAGCCCAAAAGGAAAGATTTGGTGGTGTTCATTTGACCCCTTGGTCTTAGTTGAAAACTTTGAAAAAAATCATAAAAAACATCTAAATTCTTTTTTAAACACCAAAAAAAAAGTTCCTAATCAATTTTTAAGCATGCAAAGGTGATTTAAACATGTTTTAAAGAAATATCAAGCTTGGTCCTGCAACATAAATTGTTAGCATGTCCTTTAGCTTTGTAGCTCTTTTGAGTTTGAAATAATAAACTTTGGAAAAGTAACTCTTAGGTCTATGTTTTTAGAAAAACATGATAATCAACATCAATTATTACCACCGATGTCAATTTCTCTGGCTAACCTAGAACTGGCTAATGTCAGTTCTACTGACCGACATCGGTTAAGTCAGTAATCGATGTTGGTATTTTTTGTTGATGTTGGTTACTATGTAAAAACTGTGGCAACCAAAAATTGAAAAATAAAGTTAGAAAATCAATTTTCAAGAGTTTTAAAGGCTCAAATAAATATTTTAGAGTTGAAAAATGATCTCCTTCATGTGTATGATGTGTCTAGTCCCACTGGGTATGCCATTATGTGATCTAGGAATTTGACTCAAGAAAGGATGGTTAGTATGATGTTCATTCCAAAATGAAAACAAAGTGAAATAAACACACTAATAGCATAACATCTCTAGGCCTAGACACTAGGGAGAGCTTAGTTAATAAAAGCAAATGACAAACACAACTAAAAGCAAGGAATGAAATACAAGATTTCCTTCACCTTCCTTAGATGCTCCAAATGCTTTTGTAGTAGTGGCTTGCTCAACTTGTGCTTATGAATTCCTTAGCAATGGAAGCTTGTCTACCTTCATCTTTCTTTGGCACCTTTGGCTTGTGGTTTGGCTTGGCTTAAAATTAATTTGGCATGGTAACACTAATTTCTTGAAGCTTTTGTAACCAATTTGACATTATAACTTTGCATCAAAAAAGCTTAGAAATGATGTTCTTGGTCTCTCTATTTATAGATTTTTGGATTTGATCAAAATTAGCCTCAACCATCCATCTCAAGATTGAGATGTGTGTTTGAGGATTAATTCAATTTTTGGAATTAATTTTGTAATTATCCTCATCATGAAATTGGTAGAAAGGGCAATTAAGAGCCATGGAGGGCATCATGGAAGGCATTGATGAGGAATGGGAGGCATGAATCTTGATATTTGTGGCATTTATGGCCTAGGGATGTCTTCCCAAGAAATGAGGTAACATGATGATGTATATATTCAACATTCATTTCCAAAAATAGGTTTTCAACAAGTTTCCATGTAATTCTTGATTAGGCCTTAATTTGGGTTAATTAGCTCTTAAGCATGATTAAGCACTTTGTGCACAAATTACTCAAATTGATCAGAATGCCTTATTATTGGTCCAAAATTCAACTAGATTGGAATTGAAGTCCATTTTAGATGTGTTTTAACCATTATCCAATTTAGGATGCTACTAACAACAAATAAACAAGGCACACATCTTATGCAAAAGATTTGATAGGAAAGAGCAATCCAGAGTACCCAAGTGCAAAATTGGTATTTTGACTCGAAATGATTTGATCAAAGTTAGTTGGCCCATAAATTGTATTACCCCATTTAGTGATACCTTGGACAAAATTGGAACTTGAATATGTCAGTTTCACATCATTTAACATGTTTTAGTGTTTTTAGGCCAAATTGTGCATTTTTGGCATAAATTGGCCAAAGGCTTGGTTGGAGGTCATCAGTGGCCAATTTTAGGTGTCTAAAAAATATCATTGACTAATCATTTACTTCTTAGTGAATCCTACTAGAACTATTAGGATGCAATTCATATTAGACCTCTCCTCAGTCATCCTTAGTGTGCCATGGAATTCCTTTTTGTCTTAATTATTACAGAATGAGGAATCTTATGATATAATTATGTTTTACCATTTTATGCCATGATGTCCAAGAATGAGATCTCATTCCTATTTAAGGAAAGATCCATCTTTCCCTTCTATATATATTGTTACTTAGTATGTTAGAGGGATGGACTCTCTTTTTAAAAAAATATTGTCAAAATAATACAAATTGTTTTTCTATGTAAATGCATCTAGTTTTATTGAAGGTCTTCTACTTTATTTCTGATTTAATGTATTAACACTAATGTTATAAGATTGTAATTTGTATTTTTTGTATATTTTATGCATTAACTAGGATGTGCTTCCACTGTTTTAGTTAGGTTCTTCTCTTCCTTTCAATTTATTTGAAGTATATAAGGATGTGTGTGTAATTAACTAAGAACCTATTTACAGTTCATTCATTAAATTATTTTTAGAATTAATAGTTTTACCTCACTCTTCATATTATCTCCCTATATTATTGAATCCTAAGCCATTGTGAAACTTAGCATAAAATGTTGCAACTATAGCTAGGCATATTTTGGTCCTAGAAGCATTAATATTTCCCTCTTAATTAGAATAATTTATTTTTACCTTACCCTCCCTCTCTTTTGATATTTATTTGTGAACAAGTGAATTTATAAATAGTGAAGTGAAAAAAATTAGAGCTTTAAAATTCAATATGTTATAATTAATCTAGCTAGAAGTATAGAAGTTTTGTGAGTCAATGAGAAAATTGGTATTGAACCTATGGTGGTAACACTACATCTCTTGAAGATATATTTTAAGTGGGATATTTAATGGAGACCCATATCTATATCTCATGCCATGGATTATATTATCTACAATCTTAAAGTGAGAGGATGTAAGTCCCCCATTTGTTCATGAGCTCAATTAGTGTATCTAATCCAATAAATGCAATTAGGATAGAGATATTGGCTCAAAAAATAACTGGTGCTAATAGGATGGCCCTAAAAAAAAAATTATTCCCATAATTTATGATTTCCAAGCTTATTGCATGCTTAAACACATGATAATAGTTGATGTTAGAAAGAGGGTACCTCTTCTCACTATCTAATAAGTCTTTAATCTATTAGACTACCTACGAGTAACCTAGAGTCCACTGTGTGGATCACTAGATCTTGAGCTTGTCTTGGACTACTAGAAATATTCCTATTGTAATTTTGTAGGAGAATTTAAACTACTAGAGGGAGATAAGGACCTATGGTTACACCTACTAGCTCATCCTTTTAGTTTGTCCCTAATATACCTCAACCTATGGCATGGTTAGTTGGGTCTACTATTGACATTCATTGAGTTTTCCATGATTTATTAGAGAACCTAGAAAGGTACCTCCTAAGATACATAGTAGGTATGGGGCATCCCATTTAGGAAAATTTAACCTCATATAAAATTGTTATTAGGATTTTGAATGTTAAACATGAGGATGTTACCTACAATTTTTTCCCATTCACTATGATGGACACAATGTATGATTGGTTACTAAATATGTCTAAAGGCTCTATCACAACTTAATACCAATTTAGTAACATGTTCCTTACCCAGTTTAGTCAAGTCATCGATCTAAGTGTGTTATACCAATAGTTCACTTGCATCAAAAGGGAACCTAATGATCCCATAATAAATTTCAATGCTAGGTTTTAGAATTTATATAACTGAATCACTATGCTTTATAAAATAAATGCCTAATTATCCCTTGAAATGTATAAAAATACACTAGATCCTTAGACTAATATGTTCCTATATAGAGATGATTTAGTGGTAGACTTACCTCTAGATTATGTTTATGCCATCAAATTAGATATGCATTTGAATGTTCAAGGTATATTAGCACTAACCATCTTGAATATGTTGCCAATAATTCCTACTTTGAGCCCCTTCTTTATCACTATCTATAAAATACCCATAATATAGCCTACACCATTGACTAACCAACTTCCTTTAAGACACTTTACTCCTAATCAACCCTTAGATTCCTTATCCTAATCAATAATGATGAAGTGCCTCAATCTCATAATCCAACATGGCTTTTCACTTTGAAAAATGTCTAAAGTGTGCCCTAGAGTCCACCAAGAATGAGTTGGATGTTATACAACTCATGGTATAAAATCTCAAAAATGACTTCTTGGGCCTCTAGAGATAGGTTGGAAATGATGGTGGTAGAGATTTAAAACAAGAAATTCACCTACCATAGGTACAATCATCCCCATATCTACTATAACAACCAATCAAATCACTCACCTAATAATATCCCTAAGATCAACATATATGAGTTTCCCTTGCCTAACTAATGTCACATGCACAATGTAGTCCACCATGGAAAACTTAATTACATTGAATTTTGTAGTGCATTTGACATATTCTAGAAAGATATGGAAGAGTATGAGGTAGTTCCAAACCACCCCAAGGCTACTAATCAAATTGAGACCTCTAATTCTCCAAGATCCATGAGCACTTTCAAGGTATTAGAGACATTAGACTTCCCTAACTATTAGATGGTGGAGTTTGATCTTATTTTAAAGCCTAATTCCCAATTGGGGGGGTGTGGGGAGGTAATGCCCCCCCACTAGGGTCACCATGGGGGTCCATGGGGGATGTTAACCTATTTTGGATCACCCCTTAGTGGGGGTTTGGGGGTAGCACCCTGAAAGCAATTTTTTTGTGAAAAATGCATTATAAAATATTATAATTTCATAGTTAATCTAGACCATTTACATTCGGTTTAAGATCTAATGGTAGAAATTAAGTTAGTGTATTTTTTACCTAATTTATAACCCTCCTTTGATATAAGGTCATTGTAATTAGGTGAAAAAAGAGAGAGAGTGAAGAGGATATTGCAGCAAATGTATTCCAGGTTTTTTCTTTCATTTGTTGGACTGAATAATAAGAAGGACTAGCAATTTCTATGTGGACATAGCCCATATTGGGTGAACCACGTTAAATCTATGTCTTTATTCTATTATTTTTCTAAATTTTAATTATATCTTTATTTTATTATTGTTTCTCTACATTTTATATTCTTAACAATTGGTATCAGAGCCAAAGGTTTATTTGGTAGATAAACTCATAGGAAAAGAGGTTTTCTAGTTCAAGTGAGAGCAATGGTAGAAGAAAGCAAGTTTAAGGTCAAAAATTTTAATGGCCAAAACTTCCAACTATGGAATATGCAAATGGAGTACTATCTATATCATAAGGATCTTATCCTACCATTGGGTAGAATAACAAAGAATCCAATGACTAGGAAGGATGAAGACTGGGAGGTTCTTGATAGAAAGGCACTATGAACAATACGTCTATGCCTAGCAGCATTGGTGGACTTAAATATTTCAAAATAAAATACAATAATGGATGTGATAAAATAATTATATAGAGTGTATGAAAAACCCTCAACCTCTAACAAGGTATTTCTTATGAAGCATTTATTTAATTTAGAAATGTCAGAAGGTGGGTCTATTGCTAACCATTTAAATGAATTTAACAATGTTAAACATATCAGTTAAGATCTATAAGAGGAAATTTTGATGATGAGGTTATGGATATTTTGATTTTGTGCTCATTTCTAGAAATTTGGAATGGTTTGGTCATGGTTGTGAGAAATCTATCTCTGGCTTAAACACTTTAAAGTTTGATGATGTTATTGGTGTTATCTTTAGTGAAGAACTATGACAGAAAAGCACAGGTGAGACATCAGGTGCCCAAGGAATTATGGGAAGTCTAAGAAGGGCAGATCTAAATCTAGAGGAACATTGGTGTGTTGGATTTGTGGTAATAAAGGACACCTAAAGAAACATTGTTTGTTTCAAAAAGGAAAATAAGGAGATGACAACAAGATAAAATTAAGGAAGCAAATGTAGTAGGTGATGTGTTACAGGATGCTTTAATCTTTTATTTAGATAATATTAATTATTATTAGGTGTTACATTTAGGGGCTTCATTTCATGCTACACCCCATAAGAAATATTTTTAAGAATATGTTCAAGGTGATTTTGGGCAAGTTTATTTGGGTGATGGTGAACCCTATAAAATTTTAGGAAAGGGTAAGATACAGATAAAATTATAAAATGGAAATATATGATTACTAAAAGAGGTGAGGCATGTTCTTAAGTTGAGAAGAAATCTAATTTCAACAGGGCAGCTATGAAATGAGAGCTGCATAGTTACATTCATAGAAAATTCATGGAAGGTCACTAAAGGATCATTGGTAATATCAAAAGGAGAGAAGGTAGGTACATTATATTAATTTAATGGTGATGTTGACTCTTCTATTTCTCTAGCTTCTATAGAATTAGATACAAAATATGGCACCACATACTTAGGCATATGAGTGAGAAGGGCATGCAAGTTCACTCAAAGGAATTTGTTACCAGATTTGAAGAATGTGGATTTGGATTTGTATGAGCACTGTGTATATGTAAAATAGAAGAGAGGTAGATTTCTTAGAGTTGGGAGGACAAATAAGGATGAAAATTTAGAGCTTGTGCATATAGATGTATGGGGACCAACTCAAGTATCATCCTTTTGTGTCTCTTATTATTATGTTACTTTTATCAATGATGCAACTAGAAAAACTTGGTTTTATTGTATATAAAATAAATTAGATGTTTTTTATACTTTTAATAAATGTAAATCTTTGGTTGAGAATGAGATAGGAAATAATTTTAAGTGTGTCAAATCATATAATAAAGGTGAATACTATAGCAAGGAGTTTGATAATTACTATTCATCTTATGAGATTCATAGAGAGAAGATAGTTCCAAAAACACCACAAAAAAATGGTGTGTCAGAAAGGATGAATAGCAAAATCATGGAGCATTCAAGGAGAATGAGATTGCATGTAGGGTTGCCCTTACAGTTTTGGATAGATGATTTGGATACTATTTTTTACTTAATAAATAGAAGAGCTTTAAGTCCTTTGGATGGTGGTATTACAGAGGAATCATGGATAGGTAAAAAGGTAGATTATTCCTTTTTAAAGACTTTTGGTTGTGAAGCATTTGTCCATATTGATAAATAAAATAGAACCAAGCTTGAGGCAAAATCAAAGAAATGTACTTTTATTGGATATGGAGTTAATGATTTTGGTTACCGTTTATGGGGTATTTAAAATCATAAAATCATTAGGGGTAGAGATGTCATCTTTAATGAAAAGGTCATGTATAGAGATTAGTTGTAAAAAAAAGAAACAAGAAAGTTTAAATATAGAATATGTAGTACTTGATGAAATTATTGGAAATGAAATTCTAAAAGTGCCAAAAAATTAGAATGTGCAACAACTACACAAGTACCTCAAACTCATAGAAGTGTAGTTAGACGATCTACTAGAGTAAGTTGACTCCCTGAACATTAGTCTCCTTCACTTTATTATTTATTATTTACTGATGGTGGTGAGCCAGAAATATATGAAGAAGTAATGCAGGTAGAAACTAGAAAGAAGTGGGAGCAAGGCATGAAAGAGGAGATGGACTCCTTGGTACACAACCAAACTTGGGATTTGGTTTAGTTGCCTATATGTAAAAGAGAATTGTATAAAAAATGGGTTTATAGGTTGAAGGAAGAAGATGGAGCTAAAAAGAGGTAAAATGTTAAACTTGTTGTAAAGGGGTTTGATCAAAAGAAAGGTATTTACTTTGAAAAAATATTTTCTCTAGTAGTGAAAATAGCTTATATAAGAACTATTTTAATTTTGGTAGTAGTAGAAGATTTGTACCTTGAACAGTTAGATGTGAAGACTACATTCCTTCATGGTGATTTGAAGGAGGAAATATATATGGAGCATCTACAAGGATATGAAGTCAAAGGTAAGGAGAAAATGGTGTGTAAGTTGATGAAGAGTTTGTATGGCCTAAAACAAGTTCCAAGATAGTGGTATTTGAAATTTGACATGTTTATGATAGAATAGGGTTATAGTAGATGTCATTTTGACCACTATGTTTACTTTAAGATATTATATAATGACAGCTATATCATCTTGTTATTGTATGTAGATGACATGCTTGTTTTAGGGTCTAACATGCATGATATAAATGAGATAAAAAAAACTATAAGATTCATTTGCAATGAAGGATTTGGTTGCTACAAATAAAATCCTTGGCATGAGAATAAAAAGAGATAGAAAAAATAGGAAATTGACATTGTCTCAAGAATAATACATCAAGAAGGTGTTAGTAAGGTTCAATATGTAGGATGCAAAACCTGTGAGTGCATATGTGGGAGGGCACTTCAAATTAAGTAAGGAATAGTGTCTTCAAACACATGAAATAAATTACATGACCAAAGTGTCATATGCTTTAGAAATTGGAATTTTAATGTATGATATGGTGTGTACTAGACTAGATATTGCTCATACAATGGGAGTTGTTAGTAGGTTTATGAACAATATAGGAAAAGAGCATTGGGATGTAGTCAAGTGAATTCTCAAGTATTTGAGAGGGACCATTGATAGATATTTATGCTATGAAGGGTCAAATGTTACCTTAAAAGGATATGTTGATGTAAACATGAATGGATATTTAGAAGGAAAGAGGAGCACCACAGGGTATGTATTCACTATTAGTGACAAATCAGTTAGTTGGATTTTAAAATTATAGAAGATAGTTCATGGAAGAGTTGAGGTAGAATATGTTTTAGCTATAGAAGCTAGAAAGGAGATGATATGGATTCAATAATTCATAGAAGAGTTGAGGCATAATTAGGAAGATTGCAAGTTATATAGTGATAGATAGAGTGAAATTTCTTTATCAAAGAACTCAACATTCCAATCAAGAACCAAACACATATAAATTAGGTATCACTTCATTCATATAGTTTTAGAGGATGGCCAACTGAAGTTAGAAAAGATCCGTAAGAGTCAGAATCCTATAGATATGATAACAAAGGCAGTCACTAAAGATAATTTGGAGAGTTGTTCAGCTTCAATAGGTCTTCAAGGATAAAAATGAAGATGAGAAACATGTCAAGGTCAAAGTTCAAAGAAAACTCCAAGTAAGAGCTATAGCAGTGGAGTTAGAATAATCAGTCTCCAAGTGGGAGATTGTTAAATGGTGGAGTTTGATCATGTTTCAATGCCTAGTTCCTGATAGGGGGTGTGGGGGGGAAACACCCCCCACTAGGGTCACCATGGGGTTCCATGGGGGGGTGGAAACTTATTTTGGATCCCCCCTAGTGGGAGTTTGGGGGAATCACCCCCATAGAAAAATTTTATGAAAAATGCATTATAAAATATTATAATTTCATAGTTAATATGGACTATTTACTATTACATTTTAGATCTAGTGTTATAAATTAAGTTAGTGCATTTTTACCCTAATTTTAAACCCTCTTTTGATATGAGGGCATTTTAATCAGGTGGATAAAGAGAGAGATTGAAGAGGATTTACAGTGGATGTATTGCAAGTTTTTCCCTTCATTAAATAATAAGGACTAGCAATTTCTATGTGGATGTAGCCCATATTAGGTGAACCACATTAAATTGGTGTCTCTATTCTATTATGTTTTATGAATTTTAATTCTATCTTTATTTCATTATTATTACTCTACATTCTATATTCTTAGCACCAACCATGAAGATAATGAATTAGAAGACGATACCAATGAGTTACAATATTTACAACCATACCAAAGTAGTAACTACATTTTTAGGAACTAGACACATTAACAACCACTTAATATGACAAGCCATCCTAATAATGGTGTACTCCTATTGATCCAAGAGCATAGAATGACCCTTCACCCCAAAAATTAAATAATTCTAATCCAACTAAAGATACCTAGCCTACCACTAAAAATATTGGGTACAACATAACAGAGGACATGAAGAAGATCAAGGAAAACATCACTTTGCATGAGCTTGCCCAAATCACTTAGTAAAGATGTCTCCTCCTTAATTCCCTCATAGATAAATTAGTTTATCCCAAACCTAAGCTTATACACACTAACATGTTGATACACAAGAATAAGCCTGATGTCCCACCTTTCTTCCTTATAGATAGGCTATTTGGGAAGAATTCATAACTATCTAGTTGACTCAAGAGCCCTTATGAATGTCATGCTTACTTGAATTTATCAAAAAATATAACTAAAATTTATTAATTTAGATAAAATATTGATCCAGTTGGATAATTCTAAAGTTAAGGTAGTGGGCAATCTCTTGAATGTCCATAAGCAACTGGAATTTGAACCTACGGTCTAAAAATTTATGCATATTCAAGTAGTGGATATCCCAAAGGCTTATCAAATGTTGCCTAGTAGAAATTAGTCTAAAATTTTCAATAGATACATGGATATATATTTCTCCCATATTTTTTTGCCATGGAGAGGTGTAGCTAATTAGAGTCATGTTGATAAAGAACCCATAATGAAAGACATGATCATAGAATAAAAGTATTTAATGAAAGATTGAACTTAGTATCCTCTAACATAGGTGTTCATACTTTGTCTAAAAAATGTAATGAAAAGTAAGATGATAAAGATTATGAATTACTAAATCTATGGTCATTGTACTTTGATGGGTCCTATTCCAAAAAAGATTTTGGAGTAGGAATTATTCTCATTGACCCATTAGGGAAATGACACATAGATACCTAAATCATCTAGTTCCCTAGCACCAAAAACCTAGTATAATATGAATCCTTGATCTTACGACTTTAATTTACATTGAAACATGGGGTTAAAGAATTAACAGAGTTTAGATATTCTAAACTAGTAGTGAACTAGGTTAGAAGAAAGTTCCAATGTAAGTTGTCTCATTTGAAGAAGTAAAAATATAGGGCATGGGTTTTGATAGAAATTTTCAATGCTTTAAATGTCATCCTCATTTATAGAGAATAAAATTAGGTGGCTAATTCAATGAAAACTATTGCTATAAATCTAACAGCCCTATATGACTCAGTGTTGTAAAAATTTCTAGAAATCTCATCTCATGTCCCTTTGTATCAAATAATGTGAATAAATTAAACATATTTGAATACAAATACCAAATTTCAAAATTCATTAATACTCAATGGTATTTGAAACCCAATTTATAGATGAGTCATAAAGAGATGACCTTGGAAATAAAGAATGTGAACAGGACAACATTATGAACTTGAAATAAAACTGAGTTACAAAATGGATGATCTCCTTTGAGAGAGTTTTTTTACCTTGACAAGCCCACACACAGACCTAAGAGGATAATATAATTATACCAAAATTTTGGAATGATTAATTTAGGATCATTAGACCACCCCCTAGGATGTTCATATTGGTCTGAGTTGAAATTTTATTGAAATTGAACAACTAAAAAACTATTATTACAATACAGAGATGCTATTACTTTGGCCTATGGAGACCTTAAGGTCTTTGACCCAAAGATAATAACACACACTATCCCACTCAAGAAGAAATATAATTCCTTTAGATAAGGGCATCAACCTATGAACCCAATATTAGAACAACTTATTCACAAAGAGGTTCACAAACTCCTATGGGTTGGGATCATCTTCCCAATTTGTCACTCTACCTTGGTAGTTAACTTAGTGTCAGTTTGTAAAAATAATGGATAAATATGATTTTGTGTGGATTTTATAAATCTTAACTGATCTTATAACAAAAATAAATATCCTTTACCTTAATTAGATGAGGTAGTATAGATAGTAAGTGGATCCTAGATTATATCCTTCTTAGATGGATTCTTAGGATATAATCAGGTTTTAAAAACTTAGAAGACCAAACCAAGACTATATTTACAACCAAGTGGGGAAACTTCACTTGAAATGAATTCCATTTGGCCTTATTAACATATGAGCCACCTTTTAGAGAGTTATGGAATTTTATTTCAAAGTTATGATAAGTAAATACGTTATTATTTACATAGATGACTTGATTATTTTTTCCAAGCATAGGTGTGATCATATTCACCATCTTCATAAGATATTTGAAAGGTTCAAAATGTATGGTATCTTTTTTAACCCAAATAAAAGCATATTTGTTGTTACTAAAGCTAAGTTTCTCATTTACATCATCATGAAATAAGGTATTTCTATTGACCATGAGTGTGCTCATGTGATTTCCAAGATACCTTTGCCTAACATTAAAAAGTAATTAAAGTCATTATTTTGTAAGATTAGCTTTGTATGTAAATTCATGTCTATTTTTTATGAAATTGTTAAAATTTTAAATGTAATGTTAAAACATGAAGCAAAGGTGGAGTGGACTCCCATAGCTAGGGAATCATTCCAATAAATGAAGGAATCCATCATATAATCATTGATATTAATTAGCCTAGACTACATGAAGGAATTCTACCTATATTCCTTCACATTAGAGCACACCATAGCTTTAATGATCACAAAAAAGTTAGATGAAGATGAACACCCAATTGCTTTTATGAGAACAAACTTTAAGATGTTGAACACCTGTTGAGATAAAATATTTCACCTTGGAAAAGTGTGCCTATGTCTTAGTCAAGGTTATGAAAAAAATCTAGGCACTACATTCTCATAAACAAGGTGCATGTCATCATCCTAGTCCTAGTAGTAAAGCTAATGCTAAGGTAGAATGAGATAGGATAAAATAGAGTCCAATGGATGTCTAAGATTCAAGATTATTAAATTTAGATAAAAACCTATCAATTCAATCCAAGGCCAAGGTCTTACTCAATTGATCATTGAAAGTGACCCAAAGATCACAATGGTGCAATTGGACCAGTCAAAAATGGTCCATCAAGAATGGTATGATTTAATTGTTCACTACCTCCTTTATAGAAATCCTCCTCCATGACTCAATTAGAAACATAAAATATATCTCAATCTGAAGGAAACCCACTACATTATAAATAAGGGAGTTATATATAGAAATAAATATGAAGCCATATATGTCATATGTTTATTTAAAGAGTAAGATAAGTAAGTCATGACTAGCTTCCATGAGAAATTAGGTAGTGGCCATCCTTTAAGGACTAAAATTGTGCATAAAATTATACAAGTTAGGTACTATTAGCCCATTATTTTTATAGATGTCCATGCCCATTTGTGTTCATGCCATCGGTGTCAGCCCTTTACCAAGAATGAAGTTCACATTGTAATGCCTTTGAAGCATGTGATAGAAGAACATCCTTTCACTAAATGGGGACTTGACTTCATTGGATTCATCAAACCAAACTCATAAATTGGCCATAATTTCATACATACATCCATTTATTACTATAAAATATGGAAAAAGGTAATGGAAACCAAGAACAACATAGCATGAGAAGTCGTGAATCTCCTTGAGGAAAACATAAAAACATAATTTGGCATCCTAGCCTCTTTATTCTTTGATAATGGGCATGCATTTCAATTATTCAAGATCATTAAATGGGATTAAATTTAGGTTATCATATAACTAATAGCCATAAGGGAATTCTCTTTAGTTAAGTCAAACAATAAGAATATGATTGATGCCATCAAAAATTCTATAGAAAATAAGCCTAGAGATTAGCATTCACTATTGAAATATGTTCTTTAGGATGATTGTACTAGATATAAGAAATCCCTCAAATTTTCTCATTTTTGTTGGTATATGGGTTGGATCCCATATTCCCAATTACCCTTAAGTTTCCAACTTCCAAGTTTTTAAAAAAGTAGATGGAGGACAATGAGAAGGTAGACTTAAAGTTATTGGACATTGTTCAATTGGAGGATGCATGAGAAGGGGCTCTGCAAAACTTTAGTAAACATCAAGTGATGGTAAAGAGATGGTTCAATAAGAAGTAAAATATAAATTCCTCTTTGATATAAAAATTATTCTTGTTATGGGTCAAATCACATGAGAATAAAGGGAAGGAATCCAAACTTGACCCACTCTGGATTGGCCCATACTATATCTCTAAGTTGTTGGGGCATAACACATTTCAGTTGAAAGACCTTGTAGGAAATGACCTCCCATTGTAACTTGTTCCCATTATTCAATTTGAGAAGAAATTAAGATAGTTATGATAAGATGAAGTCCAATATAAATTTTGGTCCCCATGTTCTCGAGTTTGATCACTTCAAAACTAATAAGGCACTAAAAACATAGTCTTAAAATTAGAAGGTAGAAGGTAAACCCCCATTATTAAATAATGTGATAAGCAAATGAACTTATCTTGAGATAGTAAAAGGATTAATTTTCACTATTTCATAACTAATAAAGTGAATCAAAAAAATCCCTATTATAATAAAGGTCATCACAACACTTAAAAGTAAAGTATCAATCACAGTCAAATCATTGAGCAAGTAAAGGACCTTATTGGTGCATAGAGTTCATTTAACCATTCTTACACCTTGGATATATTGGTCCCTAACCCTCCTCGATTAAAAAAAATAAACATCATAATGAAATGAATTTTTATCTCATGAATATACTATTTTATTTCTAAGCAAGGGTGATTTGCGCAACCTCCATTGTAGGCATTATGTCCTGACTAGCAATTGAGAAATGCCTTGAGTGGGACCAAAGGCATATCTACCAAAGCTATAGATTCCTAGATGGTAGTATATCAATGTTCATGCCTTCATTTTAAAATCCAAATTCTAAAAATAAAATACCTTTCAAAGAGCTATGAGTACCTAAGATATGTCTAAATTTGCTTATTGGATTCAAAATAAAAACATAATAACTATTAACTACTAGACTTGCACCCTTGTGAAGGTAGTTTCAAGCCTTCACAGTCTGAAGTAACATGGAGAAAATAATATGTTGTGGGTGACATAATATATTTATTGAATCTCTATATTCTAAGGGCTATGTTCCCTTGATGTATCAGTTAGGATCTCTACTCTACACTACTGGTTTGCAAGGGAAAAGAGAAGAAGGTAAACTAAAAGGAAAACCTATCTAAGTGAGGTGATACATCAAAATATGTCCTTCACTTGTTTATTATGCACTAATAAGGATGAATAATAACATATAGTTTATTTCACTTTTCAAATGAAAGCTTTCAATCATCAACATTTCACATAAAGGCTCAGCTTGATGAATGATCTAAGGCAACTAATCAATAGGTCTCTCAAAGACACTAAGGAAATATTACACTTTCCATACATAAAATATTTTTAAAAAAACATTATGAAACCTATAAGGATGAGATAACACATTAAAATTTTTAAATAAGTGAGGATAAAATGAAAATAATCATACACTATCACTGCCATTCATCAACTAACCATAAAAATACACTAATCACAAGTTTGAGGAGGCCAAAATTCAGTCTTATTCATTCAAAAGATGCAAGTAAAAGTATTTTCATAAGCATGTACATGAAACAACTCAGGTTAAGGATTATTTCAAATTCAAAAAATAGGCTTACATAAGAGAAAATTAGAGAAGGGAGAGAGAGAGAGAGAGAGAGAGAGAAGAGAGAGAGAGAGAGAGAGAGAGAGAGAGAGAGAGAAAGAGAGAGAGAGAGAGAGAGAGAGAGAGAGAGAGAGAGAGAGAGGCAAGGCAACCCAAAACTAGGAGTGACTCATTCACTTGGTCTTCTTCAAACCCAATGTATCAAATCCTTGAATATATCTCTTATTCCTTATAAAAATTGTCATAATGTTATATATGAGGATTTTTTGGAAGGTTTGAATAATTCATTAACACTCATTTCTATTCTTTGACCCATACAATCTCTTATATCCTTACTTGCATACCCCTATATTCTTGGCCACATGTCCTTATTGAAGAATGAGTCTTCCTCCTATAAAATAGGTCTTCAAGTCTCATTAATCCCTCCATTTAAAACTTATTATAATCCATTAATGAGGTCTCTCAATCATTCTTGGGTTTTAGAATGCTACTTCAATTTCTTTGACTCCTTTAACATGTTAGGCGTACGAAGGAAAGAAGGTGTAGTTAGGAGTTTTAAAGACCTTTTCAACCCTTAAAACCATCTCCCAATAAAAATTTTACTTATTCATAATTTAATGGGAATATTAGGGATAAATAAACATCAATAAAGCCATTGTAAATGTTATATGCATCCATTAAGTACTTTGAACACTTGATTCCTTCACATGAGCAAAGAGGCATAGGGGAGAGAAAAATGGTTTTGATTTGAACCAAGAGAGATTTATCCATGGAAGGATTATAAACATGAATTAATACCTAAAAAAATAATTTGGAGCCATCATACCCTCAAAAATATGCCATTTTTCTCCATTTGCTTGCTAAAGCACCCATTCCTTATAGCCCTAAAAACTAGTAAATCTCCTTGTCCAGAAGATTGTACAAATTAACATGGAAAACTAAGCACATTTTTTAGTACTATAAATCGCCTTACAATTCCATACAAAATTTATTGATCCAAATCTAATTTTAAGTACTCTTTTTCTATCATTTCTCTCTCCAATTAGGCCTAATTAGCCATCCTAGGCCTAGAAAGAGAAATTTGGCCCAAATGACCACCACACATGTGAAAATAGATAAAAGTTTTTTATTCACTTTACCTAACCTAAGACACTCCTCCATTCCAAATTTCATGTTTGTTAATGTCATGTACATGGTCAAACCATGAAATGGTCATTTGCAAGCCTAGATGCCTTTGTGTACTTGAGGGGTAGTTTGAGAGGTTTTTTAATAAATTTGAAAGTTTTTATGCTTTAATGTGACCTGATAAGACCTTTATAACCCTTAAAAAACTTATTCCTTGATATTTAATACATTTATGGCCCTCTTAATCCTTCACCATTACTTTTAGGCTTGCAAAACTGAGTTATTCACACTTGTTGAGCTAGTGGCCAAATTATAGGAGTTATGTAACTCTTTGAGAGACATTTATAAGAAATTTTATGATCATGAAATATCTATTAATTCCAAATAAGTATATTCAAATAGTTTTTTCGTCACTCCACTATCTATACCTTTAAAAATAGGCTTAAAACTACCTATTTTGCATTGTACTATATGGTACTATACCTAAACCTATGAAAAAACACCTAGAAATAGAGCTCATGAGAGTTTAGAACATTATCAGTATCATTTATAAGTCAAACCATATCATTTGAAGGCATCAAGAAGCATATTTATCTAATCAAGTTAACTGAAGTGTTTTAGGAGGGTTTAAGTTCTTAATGATGGTTCATAAAGGATAAGAGTCCTTTCAAAAAACCAATGCTAATAATATGTGATATGGGACCCCTATAATATCTCCTATGGGATTGAGTTTCCATGAAATAATTCATGCAAGATATGACCAAACCAAGTTACCTCTTTAAGTTCCTTTTCAAGAAAAATAGGGTTATGTGTATTCTAACTGGTTTTTCATGAATTTGTGAAGCCTAAGGACAAAAATAATGGAATTAATTTGATGAATATTACCCACCTCAATACCTCCTTCAACTTCAAGCATTTTTTTATCATAAAAAACAAGTTCTCACCTATTCAAAATTACCACTTGAGATGGTGAGTTTGTGTACCAAGGCTGAGGAAAGTCATTAGAGTCATAATACCTCATAACTAACTTTATCATCAGATATCTATCTTAGACATGTTTTTTATAATCCATTAAATTATCCATGATGATCCTCAATATAAATTACCTCTCAAACATGTCTAAAACCTTAATCTTTTACCATTGAGGGTTTTTATGTCATTAGTGTATAATGACCCTATAGCTCAGTTTTGAGTCTCTCTCCCTTTGAAATGGATTAAAAAAATTGATGAATGTATTAAAAAGTTAATCCATACTCTATTTACACTATCATACTTCAAAATATTAGTGAGCAACATGCTCTCTCACACTTTATTTAGTAGATTGTGACTATAGATCACTAGATGACTATGTGTAAACTAGGTGTGTGACTCAGTTTTATGATCTACTAAGATAAATTAATAGGCATGGACTAAATTAATACTATTATATATCATTAAAATTAATCACTCTAACTCTCATTACTATCTCATCTATGACCCATGTCTGTATTCACAACTATGTCTTTGACTGTATGTAGGTCTATTAATCTATGTATTAGCAGATAGTGTTCTACCCCCATGGAAATGATTTTCATAGACACCTTAATTAAAATGGATTAAATTATTCAATTCTATTATATATCCTTAAAATCCATTACTAACATTCATTAAATTTACCTGAAAACTCCTATCCACATTTTCATTCTTTCACAAAGACTGTCTACAAGCATATACTAGTTATAGTTGTATACTCTGTGTTTTCTAGATTAAGGTGGAGGAAATGATAAAATTAAGTGAAATATTAAATTAAAGAGGTATTTTAATGTTTAATAAATATTCATTACCTTTTGAAATCATCTAAATGTCCAATCTCCTTCCCCTCACATAAATCTCCTCCTCAATCTAATACACAAATGACTATTTTTTGTCCTTCATTGACTATAAGTGTATATAGCCTGAGTGTTCCTTGGGAGGTTATTTACCTTTAAATTATATTAATTAAATTTTATATAAATCCAAAATAATATATTAAATCATTTTTTATCTCCAAACTCACAACTTCCATTTCACTCCTTCACATCCTCATGTGGTAACCTACAGGCCACATCAACTAACTGTGACATTTGTAGGTGGTTATTTTATATTTGTATGAATTGTATGAAAGTCTCTTTAACTTTTTTGGGTTAATAATATTATTTGGTATTCATGAGGTCATTTTTTTCCTTTAAATTTTCATCTCATAATCTCACTTTGCATCTTCTTGACCTTATAACTTCACAAGTTCATATTGGTTAGAGAACCTGACTATGTTTTCACTTATATGGATGTAGGTGTGTATTCTAATGTATAGTGGACTATTTATTGGAAAAAATGCACCTCATCCATATTATTTCTCCCAATATTACAAGATATTACCATGGATATTATTTGAGTTCCTTTAACTTGAAATCCAATCCACCTATCTTCAACATAATGCTTCTTAAAATAGCCAACTTCAAGACTGACTATTGTAGGTGAGATTTTGATCACTATATAGACTGAATAAGGATATATGGAAAGGTTTTTAATCAAATAAATATGATTCTATAACTCTCTTGAATTAAAACTCACCCCACAAACTTAGAAGAACATTCAAAAGACTGATTAATAAGGAGACCAAAACATATGATCTTCCCTTTAAAATGCTAAAAAACCTTAGTTTCTACTAAACTGAGTTTAGAGGAGATTACTTGAATGGTTTAGATGTACCTTGGTAACCTTTTAATCACTCTTATCTCTTTAAATATATTATACTACCCTAAAATTCCATATAAAACCTCATAAACATGTTCATGAAGGAATACAATCCTTTGGAAGGTCTCACAAGTTGGTTATACAATAATACATAGTCCTTACTGTGTTGTTTAGGCATTTTAGGCTTCTAAACTAAATTTATTACTCTCACAGTGGAAATAGACACCTTGAATACCTCATGAACAATGGGAAACAACTTTATATATTTCAAACAAACTTCCTTATCTTCATGACTTTTCTCAATTCCAATCATTTTATATTATGTCCATCTTCATTGTTCATTAGGCCTACAAGTGAGATTTTGAGCTTTTAACAGAGCATGGTATTAATACCTTATTTATAACTTCCTAAAAATGTAAATTTATAATTTATCATCGTTTATAATCCCTTCAAAATCATGATAACATCACTAAGATACCTTCACACACTGAGAATCTAATTAGACCTACAACTATACCTTGTGGAAGGACCAAATGACCACCCAAGCTATCTCAAGAAAGACCTTTACAAAATGAAGGTACCTAAAAAAATTTATTGGATGAAAGATATGTATTTTACCTCAAACATGAGATTTAAAACTCCTAAAAATTAATGCTTTCAACTAATATATCAAACATGCTTGAAAACTACCATCCTTGACAAATAAGATAGGCAACCATTTTCCTTTTAAAAGACTCCTTATCAAGGAAAAATATTTGATGATTAAAAAAATAAAAATATAATATTTAACCCTAAAATCATCCCCCTAAAATTATTTTTCTCCATCAAGTTTTGAGTGAAGAAACAGAGACAAACCTGGACCCTATCTAGATGATTAGGACATAGTGACTCCCTTATACTCTTAGTGATTGTTTATAAATATTAGGGGATGAATATAAAAAATAATGACACTAAATTTAAGCTAATTATGGTACCTATAATTTACCAATATATTTGGACTTTATTCTCTCTCTCCTACCTATACTAGGCAAAAATTGATGGCCTTTCTAGAGTTACCATAGAGTTTGATATGGGAGATAAGTTAGTTTTCTTCATTTAACACCTAAAACTCCTTCTAAAACATGGATTTTAATTTTTAATGAGAAAATAAGGTCCCAAAGATGCCTTAATATCAATTATAACTTGAATAATTATACGGATAGTCTCAATAAATGACTTTTTGGCACTAAAACTACTAAGATCACTTGAGAATCCTGATAAAACTACTAAAAATGTATCCATTGTACATTTTCATGCCTAAAAAGGTACACCATGACATGACAATCAAAGTTTAAATTGGTGGGGGTGAAATTTTGACATGTGAGGTCAAACTTATCAACATTTTGGTGACATGGTTAGGAAGCATGCCTGCTATGCTTATGAACTAGAACATTGACATCTATTTTGGACTCATAAGATCACTCTTAAATTCTGAAACAATCATGATTAGACATTGACCAATGAACACATCTCTTGACTCAAGATAATATAAATATTCTACTCCTCAAAGATAAGAAAAGGAAAGACAATAAAGTAAGGAAACTAGACTAATAAAACACATGTGCTAGCTGAGCACTTATTGAAAACAAAAACAAAAGCAAACTATTGTGCTAGATAAAACTTGGAGGAAAGCTAAAATTACTACAACTAACCTTCAAATAATCATCCTCTAGGATCAAAATAAATTTTTTTTGGATCACTTACATCATGAGGTATTCAATGGTGTATGAAATCACATTTGATTGACTTCTTACTTGATTGAGATTTATTGACTACCAACACATTTGACATGTCTTGTAATAAGTCTACATCATCAAATATATCTCCAATGAACACATATTGGTTCTAGAATTTAGCCTCTATCTTTTTTCTTTTTTTTCTTTGGTAATAGTCTTTAAGATGACTTAATATTAGTTTATAAGAATTGTTGCATCATGAACTTCATATGACTAATTGTAGTAACTTAACTATACTTTAGTATTATATTAAAGTATTTAAAATTATCCATCATTGTCTTCATAAGAAAGAGTTTTTTTTTTCTTGAGAAATTGTGGGAAAAAGAGACCCTAATTTTATTCCAAAAGTACACCATGGTCTACAAATGGATTGAGAGGATGATAACTCATGTTGAGTATCTCAAAAAAATCATCATCTAGTAAGGTTACCTCTTGAAAAGGTAGATTTATAAGACTATCTTTCACAATCTTATTGATTGGTTCACCAAAACTGTCTCTTATTTCCCTACTAAACTCATAATCACCTGGGAAAAGTGGGTATCCTAATTCCAAAACTTCAAACAAGTCTTCAATATGTTCTTGACTAATACAAGAGAGATCAAAGAAATTATTTACCTTCTCTTATTTATGCTCAATCATACCCAAAGGAATCTCTTCAAACAAGTCAACATATCTTTCATCTTCTACTACAAATTCTTCATCATGTCTAAAAATTAGATTGCCTTTGCTCTCACCAAGGGGAGTACCAATAAATATTTATTCTTCTTGCACACTTTCCTCATCTTCACCACACTCTCCTTGAAAATCACTTACACATATAACTTCTTCATTTATCCTCAATATAATAGGCTCATGTTCAATAATTGATATGGTGGGAGGGAAATGAATAAGCTCATGAGTTTTCTTGAGAATCAAGGGAGTTTTCTTGTAATTTGAGGTATTGGGAATGGTGGAATCTTGTAGGAATGCTTGGAAAGAGAGTAAGTTTAGTTGTCTTATAAGTGTTTCATCCTTATAAACAACCATTTCAATCTTCTTATAATCTTCTTGAGGTTCCATCACATCTATAACTTCATTTATAGCCTTCTCCACCAGGACCTATTTCTTATTCTAAAATTCTACTTAGAGGTTCTTCCAAGATGGAATAATTTTAGGTTATTGAGGAAGGGGAAATGGGGCTTGAGTAGGCACAAGGTCTTATTTGGGCTCAAACACTAAATATTGACTCTTTTCATCTTATTTATCCCAAGGCTTAAATACTTTATTCCAAGGTAGGACTTTAAAACTAGTAGGTTCACTTGGAGGTTGAATTGTCTCTCTTGGAGGCTCCATTTGAGAATGTTCAAAGAATTCACAAGGAAAATGAGAATAAGAGGTATGATATAGTAAAAAAGAGGGTTATTGAAAAGTGATGAGAGGAGATTCATCTACAATCCTTGGCATTGTATAACCAGGAATCATAGCCCAAGAAGGCCTCCAAGATGAAGTGAGCTTGTTTTCTTGAGTAAGGATAGGCATAGATGGAAGGAAAATTTGAATAAAATAATATTGACCATGAATAAGAGGAGATGACTGAAGTTTCTTGGGTTGGATCTCTTGATTATCCCACCTCACAAACCTATCGACCTACCATTAGATCATGGTTCTCATTTCACCCAGCTCATAAGTCATAACATATTGATTTTCCTCTACAACTACTTCCCACCTACTCATCAAAATTTACAATTTCTTCCTTCTCTTCTCTATGAGGTGAAAAGGTATCACATATAACTCTCTATCCCACACTCTCACCACCCATTTAGACTTTAACATATTTGTCTTGAATGCCAGTAAGAAATATGGTAAGGGAATCATGATTTTGAGTTGGAAATGGAGTAGGAGGAGGTGAGTATGATGGTTGAAATATTTGATAAGGCTATTTATTCATATAGTTAGGGTCATTGTGAGGCTGATAAGGGTCACTATAGACCTGATATGGACCATCAAACTCTTGACAAGAATGATCATATTAATGATAAGACTCTTGGTAAGGATGATTAGGGCCATAATAAGTCTAGTATGGATCATGAAAAGGATTATATGAATCATCATAAAGATGATAATGAATTATAGGATAGTAATTCTCCTCATATACAACTGTCAAATTTCATGAAGATAGTGAAATAAAAAACACCACTTACTTAAACTGGTGCCTGGGTTGCTAGAACTAGTTGATAGAACTTGAAGACACCATTGATGTACACAATTTGAATTCCTTCAAAGGCTGATCTACAGATCTCCTTTCTAAACCTTGCAAATCAAAACACCAAAAATCCTTTCATTTATTTGTACCTAGGTCCCATCGAGAATGCCAAAAATAATTAACTACTAGACTTGGACCCTTATGAAGGTAGTTTCAATCCTTCATAGTCCCACTAAAGTAATATACCAGTACTCTATCTAATCTGATCTTGGCTTGACAATACTAGGTTGTGGTTGGCCTAATAGATGGATTTAATCTCCATATTTTAAGGGTTATCTCACCTTGATGTATTAGTTAGGATCTCTACTCTACACTACTGGTTTGCAAGGGAAAAGAGAAGAAGGTGAACTGAAGGAAAACCTATCTAACTGAGGTGATACACTAAAATATGTCTTTCATTTGTCTAGTATGCACTCAAAATTCTAAATAATGAACATGGAATTGAATTAAATTTTAAAATGAAAGCTTTCAAACATCTAACATTTCACATAGACACTCAACTTGATGAATAATCTAAGGTCGCTAATAAATAGGTCTCTCAAAGACACTAAGGAAAGCTTACACTTGCCATATATAAACATTTGTTCAAGCACATTATGCAACATATAAAGATGATATAACACCTATAAATAGGTAAAGAGGAGAGTATAAAATGAAATGAATCATACACTATCACTATCATTCATCAACTAACCATGAACATACACTAGTCACAAGCTTTAAGGAGGCCAAAATTCACTCTTATTCATTCAAAAGAGTCAAGTACAACTGTTTTTATGAAAATTGACTTGAAAAAACTAAATTTAAGGATTATTTAAAGTTCCAAAAATAGGTTTACATATAGAGAGAATTAGAGAGGAGAGAGAGAGGCATGGCAGCCCAAAACTAGGAGTGACGCATTCACTTGGTCTTATTGAAACCCAACGTAGTAATTACTTTAATATCTATCATATTCCTTATAAAAATTGGATTAGGGGTAGATATTATGCTTTTATTTAATTTTTTAATAAGTCATTAACTTTCATTTCTATTCTTTGACCCATACAACCTCCTATATCCTTACTTGCATGCCTCTATATTATTGGTCACATGTCCTTATTGAAGAATGAGTCTTCCTCCTATATAAAAAATGTATTTAATTATCATTAATCCCTCCATTTAAAACTTATTATAATCCATTAATGAGGTCTTTTCATCATTCTCAAGCTATTATAAGGCTACTTCAATTGCTTTGACTCCTTCAACATGTTAGGCATAGGAAGGAAAGAAGGTGTAGTTAGGAATCTTAAAGACATTTTAAACCATTTAAATCTTATCCCAATAAAAAATTAATTATTAATACCTTAATGGGTGTAGGAAGGACAAAAAAACATAAATAAATCCTTTGTAAATGTTATGTGCATCCATTAAGTACTTTGAACACTTGATTCCTTCACATGAGCAAAGAGACATGGGAGAGAAAAAAGGGTTTTTATTTGAACCAGCTAAAATTTATCCATGTAAGGATTTTAAACATGAATTAAAACATGAAAAAAATCATTTGGAACCATCAAACCCTCCAAAATATGCCATTTTACACAATTTACTTGCTAGATCACCCATCCCTTGTAGCCTTAAAATTAGTAAAGTTCCTTTTCTAGAAGATTGTATAGATAAAAATGGAAAATTTAGAACATTTTTGAGTACCCTATATCCAATTAAAAATCTCATAAAAAATTTCATGAGTGGACACCAAGTGGAAGTACTCATTTTTTGTCATTTATCTCTCCAATTAGGCTTAATTAGCCCTCCTAGGCCTAAAAAGATAAATTTGGCCAAAATGACCACCCACATGTGTGAAACTATATAAAAGTGTTTGATTCACTTTAACTTTCCTAATAACCTCCTCTATGATAAATTTCATGTTCTGGAACGTCCTGTAGATGGTCAAACCATGAAATGGTCATTTGTAAGCCTAAATGCCCTTATGTGCTTGAGGGGTAGTTTGAGAGGTTTTTCAAGAAATTTTTACGTTTTTATGCTTTAATGTGACTTTCTAAGAATTTTAGTACCCTTAAAAAACTCACTGCTTGAGATTTAATACCTTTATGGAACTCTCAATCCTTCACCACTGCTTTTGGGCTTGCAAAATTGAGTTCTTCACACTTGTTGAACTAGTGGCCAACTTGCAAGAGATGTGTAACTCTTTGAGAGACCTATAGAATAATTTTTATGATCATGAAATCTATATTACATCCCCATAAGTCTATTTAAATGGTTTAGTTGTCACTTTACTATCTATACCTTCACAAACAGGCTTAAAACTACCTATTTTGCATTTTACCATACGGTATTATACTTGCACCTATGAAAAATCACATATAAATGGAGATCAATCAATTTTAAAACATTATCAAGATCATTTTGAAGTTAAACCATAGCATTTGAAGGCATCAAGAAGCATATTTCTCTAATCAGGTCAACTGAATGGTTTTATGAAGGTTTAAGTTCTTAATGATGGTTCATAAAGGACAGGGGTCCTTTCCAAAAAATAATAACAAGAATTTTTGGTAGGGGGACCCCTATAACGTCTCCTATGTTCTTGATTTACCATGAAAAAATTCATTAAAGATATGAGCAAACAAATTTACCTCTTCAAGTTCGTTTTCAATCAAAATAGGGTTCTCTATATTCTAACTGAATTGTTCATGAATTTATGAAGCCTAAGGACCAAGATAATTTCCTGAATTTTATGTAATAGGACCCCCATAAACACCTCCTTCAACTTAAATCATTCATGTATTCTCTACAATAGGTTTTCACCTCTTCAAAATTACCACTCAGCTTGGTGATTGTGTGTGATAAGGCTAAGGAAGGTTATTTGAGTCATAAGACCTCATCACTCACTTTCTCATTAGATATATCTCTTAAAAATGTTTTTAATAATCCATGATAATCCTTAAAAGAACTGACCTCTCAAACAAGTTTTAAAACCTTGATCTTCTGCCATTAAGGGTTTTTATGTCAATAGTATATAATGACCCTAAAGCTCAGTTTTGAATGTCTCTCTCCCTTTGAAATAGATACAAAACTTTGATGACGGTATTTATAAGTTCATCCATACTATCTTTCCACTATCATAATTCAAACTCTTAGTGAGCAACATGCTCTCTCACATTTTGTTTAGTAGATTGTGTTTGTAGGTCACTAGATGACTTTGTGTAAACTAGGTTTATGACTAAGTTTTATGATCTACTAAGATACCTTCATAGAAATGGACTCCATTCATACTTTCAATTCTCATCAAAATTCATAACTCAAACTCTCATTACTATCTCATCTATGGCCCATGTCTTTATTCACAACTCTGTCTTTGACTGTCTGGAGGTCCATTAGTCTTTGTATCAGCAGACTATGTTCTACCCCTATGGATATGATTTTAAAATTACACCACAATTAAAATGTATTACATTATTAACTTCTCTTATATATACATTAAATTCCATCACTAAAATTCATTACCTTTACCTACAAACTCATGTCCATAGTTTCATTCTTTCACAAGAACTACCTGCAAGCTTATATTGGTTGTAGGTGTATACTCTATGTTTCCTAGATTGAGGTGGATAAATAGATAAAATTTATTTAAATATGCCTTTAAATATTTATATGACATGTTTAATACTTTTTAAGTACCTTTTGAAATAATATAAACCTCCAATCTCCTTCCCCTCACACAAGTCTCCTTCTCAAGATAATACACAACTGATTGTGTTTTGTCCTTGCTTGACTATAAGTACATATGGCCTAAGTGTTCCTTTGGAAGTTATTTAAATTGAAATGATATTAATTACCTTTTATCTAACTCCAAAAGCATCTATGAAATCATTTTTTATCTCCAAACTCATAACTTCAATTGCACTCCTTCAAATCCTCATGTGGTAACCTACAGGCCACACCAATTAATTGTGATTGTTGTAGGTGGTCATTTTATAGTTTCATAAACTATATTAAAATATATTTTAATTTATTAGGTTATTAATATTATTTTGTATTCATAAGGTCATTTTTGTACCTTGATTATTCATCTCACAAGCTCACTTTGCATCTTCTTGACCTTGTCACTTCACAAGTTCATATTGGTTAAACAACCTAACTGTGTTTTCACCTAAATGGATATAGGTATGTATTATGATGTTTAGTGGACTTTAGATTGTAAAAAATACACATTAACTATATTATTTCTCCTAATATTCCAAGATATTACCATGGATATAATTTGAGTTCCTTTAACTTGAAATCCAATCCACCTATCTTCAACATAATGCTTCTTGAAATAGCCAACTCTAAGACTGACTATTGTAGGTGGTCTTTTGACTCACTATAAAAATTGAAGAAGGATATATGGAAAGGTTTTTAATCAAAAAAAAATTATTATATAATTTTCTTGAATTCAAACTCACCCCACCAACTTAGAAGAACATTCAAAAGCCTTATTAATAAGGAGACCAAAACATATGATCTTACCTTTAAAAATGCTAAACAACCTTAATTTCTATTAAACTAAGTTTAGAGGAGTTTTATTGAATGGTTTTGATGTATCTTGGTAACCTTTTAATCACTCTTATCTCTTAAAACAACTTATACCACCCTTAAAATCCATCTAACACCTCATAAACACATTCATGGAGGTACACAATCCTTTGGAAGGTCTCATATGTTGGTCTACAGCCACACACAGTCCTTACCATGTTATTTAGGCATTTAAAGATTCTAAACTAAATTTATTTCTCTAATATTGGAACTATCCACCTTTAATACCTCATGACCAATGAGAAACAACTTTATTTATTTAAAATAAACTTCCTTGTCTTCATGACTTTTCTCAATTCTAATAATTTGCCATTACGTCCATCTTGCTTGTTCATTAGACCTACAAATGAGATTTTAAGATTTTAAGAGACCATGGTATTAATACCTTATATTTAACATCATTTAAAGGTAAATTTATACTTTCTCATCATTTATATTCCATTCAAAATCATGATAACCTCACTAATATACCCTCACACATTGAGAATCTCATTAGACCTATAACTATACCTTATGGAAGGACCAAATGACCACCCAAGCTATCTCAATAAATACATTTATAAGATGAAGGTACCTAAATTTTTTATTGTATTAAATATATGTATTTTAACTTAATCATTATCTTGAAAAATCTTGAAAATAAATGCATTCAACTGATATATCAAACATGATTGAAAATTGACATCCTTGACAAACAAGATAGGTAATTATTTTTCTTGTCAAAAGACTCATTACCAAGGAAAAATATCTGATTATTAAAACCTATAAAATATCCTTATTAACCCTAAAATCATCTAACTAAAACCATTTTCATCCATAGATCTCTGAAGTGAAGAAATGAAGACAAACCTGGACCTTGTCTGGATGACTAGGATATAGTGAAACCCTTACACTCTTATCAATTGTTCATAAAGATGGGGGCATGAATATAAACATAAATTTAACTAAATTGAATTTATTTATGGTCCCTATAATATCCCAATATCTTTTAACTTTAATCTCTCTCTCCTACCTGTAGTGAGTAAAAATCAATGTCCTTAGAGTTGCCAAGGAGTTGGATATGGGAGATAAGTCAATTTTCTTCATTTTAACACTTCAAACTCCTCAAAAATCATGGATTTGAATTTTTAATGATAAAATAAGGTTCTAAACATGCCTTAAAATAAATTTTATCTTGAATAACTATATGGATAGCCTCAAAATAGGCCTTTTTGGTACTAAAATTGCCAAAATCACTTGAGAAGCCTGATAAAACTACTAAAAATGCATGCATAGTACCTTTTCATGCCTAAAAAACTGCACCATGACATTAAAATAAAAATTTAAAGTGGTAGGGGTGATAATTTGACCTGTGAGGTAAAACTTATCAATCATAACTCTTTTCACAAAATGAACCTTTGAAGGAATTAGGGCCTAGTATGTTTTTTTTTTAATCAAAATTGAGAAATATCATTTTCCTCTAAGTTCATTTAAAGGGATATTTAGTTTCTTATCTTATATTTTAGTAATGGAGGCCCATAGTCTAGATTCTAAATACTGAGGCAATTTTTTCCCCATAGTAGTCACCATTTATTATGACCAGCATGCCCCATTTTAAAAAAATTAAAAGAGGACTCTCTTTGAGCTTAAATTATAGGTTCATGTCTTGTTGTGAAATGAATCAGTACAATTCTGAGCTACAAGTAATTATTTTATGTCTAAGTTTTTTAATCATAATGAAGTCTTGATCTGATTCTAAACTAATTGAGTGTTTTCACAGTTATTCTAGTAGTTCAATTGATACATAAGTCTAAAGGTTGAAATGGACACATTTATTAAAATTATTTTATGTATCTATTTGGATTTATGTGTTATGACATTCATGGAATTTAGATTTAAAATTTATAGAATAACTAAATTAACTTGATTTTTACCCAAGGTTGTTTACTCTTCTCACGATTATTATCGATTCATAGAGTAACCTTTTCAAAGCCTACTTGATCCACCTAAAAAGGATCCCCTAAAATATGAGTGAATTTTCATTATTAATCATTTTTATGAAGTTTCCTTGCATAGACCATCATTGCATGTCTCTTTTTCACTTAGAATAATTATCAAATTTGATAGTGGCTAGGTCCCTATAAAATTAAATTCTATTGGCTAGGTTACAAGCTCTAAGATCATTCCATGTGTTAGTACCCAACTTCCTCACAAAGGATTTTCAAAATGACCAAGTCTTTTATTTAACAAGTATCTAGGTTCATGAAATTGAGATACATGTCTTCATCTCACTTCTCTATGGCTTATGATGCAAAGGTTCTAAGTCCTTTTCACTCAAGAACCTGAGAAACTAGTATTGTACCCATGTCCTCATCTTAATTATTCTCTTATATTAACTCAAATGAATAAGGTAAATACTCCACAATAATTTAGATTAACTATATCATTCCATGTGTCTCAATATAGTTCATCTAGATAAAAATAGTGTAGTGGCCAAATCATGGGCATCTAGATAATCAATATTATGCCACATGGCATGATCCCACTAATCTATGGCTAACAAGAGTAGACCCAAGTATTGAGGTCCTTGATCATCTAGACAAGTGAGGGTCATCCATGTGTAGCATCTTGTTAACTTGTAGCCTATAGATAAAGAAAATAAAAATATGAAACCCATGAGCCTCTAGATGATTGAGATCATTCAATGTGTCAACATCGTGATAAATTGTGACCACAATTTCAAGGTGCATTCTCCAAATTTTATTGACTAGACAAAAGAATGAGGTCATATCAAGTGTTTGTATCTCAATAAATCATGATCAAAAGGCCAATAACACAATAACAAAATTTGATTTCAAGGGAAGAATTAAGAGCAGTCTAAATGTCACACTATGAGTAAAGTAGCTTGGACAAAGAAAATAAGACTTAGATGTATGAAAAATAGACAAGTGGTAAGCCAAATAACCTAATGAGACAATGAAGAAGTCAGAATCATGACATTATGACATGTGTTTTTCTTAGGACAAAGCAGATCTAAGACATGAATATTGGTACCATGAACATGATAAAGATATATCAGTCACTTTAAACATGACCTAGCATCCAAATTAATTTTGATCAATAGACTAATGACAAAGTCTATGACTTTCTTGATCAAGTAATGAATTGACAAGTGTCACAATTCCAAGGAGATAGACTTGGACATTTATGTTAACTTTAGCACATAAATGAAAGACATGAAGGTGACCCCAAAAGTAATTATAACAAGACATTTGTCATTTTTTAAAAACTAACTAAACAATCAAAGATATTGGCAAAGTGCCATGTGGCTTGTCCCTTAGTCATTCATAGTGATACAGATGCAAAAGAGGTGAGTTTTCCCCACACTCCCTGAACATAATTAGTGATAAATTTGGTTTGGATTGAGAGTGTCATAAAACTATTTTATGATATAAAAAACTAGACTATCAGCCGATCTCAATTATTTTTCATTCAAAATAGGTTGTGATAGTTGAGAGGTTATTACTTGTCTCTAATAACTTGAGAAAATGGATAATACTTGTGGAATGTGAGAAATGTGAGGCACTTTTTGTTTAATGGTTAGAACTAGCTACTTATTAGATTAACATCAACATCAACTTGATTCTTGCTCATCTTATGATTTTATATGTTAATTTATCTCCTAATATAAAACTTCACCTTCATTAATATTTTCATATTAGAAAAATGACTCTCTATGACGAGTCATACAAAATGAAGCATTTTAGTATATCAACCATGCATCATAATATGTCAAGTATAGATCATGAGAGTATTCACTATATGTATTCATTTTTATACTATAGGAATCATCTATTGAGTTTTCACCCTTTTATCTTTTAACATAAACTTGACTCTTCCTCATCTTATGATTTTATATGTTGAGTTATCTCCTAAGAAAAAATTGACTCCATTAACATTTTCATATTAAAAAAGTGACTCTCTATGAGGATTCATATGAAATGAATCATCTATGTATATATACCATGCATCATAATATGCCAAGTATAGATCCTACGAGTCTTCACTATATGTATTAATTTTTATACTAGAGGAATCATCTATTGGCTTACATTTTTACTCCTTTATACTCTATATTTCTTATTAAAATTCATAGTTTTACCATAGTTACAACATTTCCTGCCATGTTTTTTTGGAGTTTTATTTTTATCCCTTGATTTATATTGTATATCCCCTAACTTATTTATATTTATTTCTTGGGATTGACCTATAAAAAAATTCATCCTTTATTTGACAATCCTCTATGTATTTTCACTTTTTTTCCTCTGATATTAGAGATGTGATTACATCCTCAAGCTTCAATGTAGACACAATACTACTAATGGACACTAAAATATTATTCGATGAATTGAAAAAATAACATTACAAATTATTATACTTTTATTCTTCATCCATTTTAATCTTGACTAAAATTAATTAACTTATCATAGCATTAAACACATTTAGATGCTCTGTCACAGAGTCATCATTATTGATCCTTATAGAATACAACTTATTTTGAAGATTTTTTTCCAATAGAGATTTATTTTTTGATGTAAATTCCCTAACTTATCTCAAATTTCCTTAATAGTGGATTATCTGAAGACATCCAAAAAAATTGAGTTTAAAATACATATTATAATTTAACCCCTTGCCTTTTGATCTAAATTTTTATAAATATTATTATTCCATACTCAAAGGTTATTTTCCTAACATAAAATCACTAATATTTGTATACAAGAAGATATTATATAATTCAAAGTGCTAGCTACTATAGACACATACATCTAGTCACATGTAAGTTTGACAATGCTAATTCTTGACACATCCTAAACCACATGACTTGCCCATAAAAACATGATTCTCAATCACCATTATTATAATCCATCTATATATATGTGGGTTTGACCCTTTGTTTTATGTCACTAATAAAAAAAACTTCCAAATTCAAATGATCAAACTACTTAATATCACCCTCAGATTATTTTGATGTCTATGATCTTTTGGGATAGGATTATGGTAGGTAGACTAGATCATTATTGTGCTCCTATCCACCTATACTGATCACGTCTTGTAAATTGCTAGTTTTCAATTTTAAAATCATTATTTTAGGTCTTCTTGCATGTTTAATAAGGTTAGCTAAAGGAATATATCATAAGATTCACATATAAATAAACATCAAAGGCCACTCATTATCTCCACTTTCTAAACACTTGGTTCAAGCTTTCACATTATTTTACACTGATAAAATATATCTTATTATTCCTAAATTCAAGATCATTCATAATGATTAACCAAAAGCCAAGTCCAAAACATCTCAAATAAAGTCAAATGCTATCATTGTCAAGTATCAAATCCAAAACTATAGTTGCATACACATAATCAAGGAGCATAATTTCATAATCACTATAGGTGGAAGAACTACCTAGGATTGAATTCCCTCCTTGGAGTTTTGGATACATAGGAAATGACCAATTATCAAGGGGGTGATTGAGGTCATCTCAGCCCTTTACACTCCCCCATTTTTGTAGGTTTTGAAGCTTTAAAATTTCCATTAGGGTCTCAAAGGAAAAATAATGAAAATGATGAATTATGTATGACATAATGCAAATTTATATATCTCATATTACTTAACACACACATGTGCATAAGACACAACAACCAGATCTTTGTCACATTCAACTAGGACATGTTTTTGGTCAATAGACTTGAGAAATGTGTGCCACTATCCACTTACATCAGTTTTATCTAGGCATATTCTCTAATCCTAACTTTGATCTATCATCATCAAGGTTATGTTCCTTTTTTTTTTTCTATCATTCATTAAGTAAAATCAAGTAGGATAATTGTATGGTCAACATACATAAATGACATGTGCTCCCCTCCACTTATAGTGGTCATGTCTAGAATCAGTTTTAGATCTTGTTCCTAATCATCAGCATGCACAATCACATATTTTACTGATTTCCACTATTAGACATCTTAAATAGTCAACATGGATTTATGTTTAAGATAAGTAAATTTATTTTTAGTATTTTATAAAAATAGGATTTTTTCATATTTAGCAAGTTTGAAAATAAGAATTGTTGATCATTCTACATATTTAAGATATGATAGCTATCTATTTTTAATTATTAATAACAAAAATATTATTTATTTTTATCAAAAATAGGGTAAAAGATATTGATGAACCTATCCAAATTTTTTTCTTAGGGTTTCAAATTAATTTTTAACTTATATAAACAAAAATATTGCTTTCTGATTTGGTTCTAAAACTTTCAATTTCAATGTTTCAAATTTATTTTTATTTTTCTCTTATTTCCTAGAAACCTTGTTTTGATAGTTTTAAAACTCATAAAAACTGGCATTCAGGGCAAAATAGTCTTTAATTTTACTTAATACATGTTGTGAGGGGTGCTACCCCAATACTCAAGTTATTAAACAATAATAAATATGGATTTTAGATTCCATATACCTCATGGTATATCAGAAATACCTAGGTTTTATTTTTTAACTATAAGAAGCCTTTGATCATTTTTTCCTGTAGTACATCGATAAGTAGTTACCCCTAAGAAGTTATTCTTAATGTACCATAAAGATGATTTAGTGTAGTTATGAGATGTTGGAATCCTCCTCAGTTATATTTTTTATGTGTTCACTATTTATGACCTAGATTAGTATATCTAAGAGCCTATAAAGTAAACACACCTTGCATATTCACACCCTTAATCCTTGATTCGCATTTGAAAGTCTCAAATTCAAATCACAGTAATAATGAATGAATTTTGATTACATATTTTGAATTTATCCATTAAATTATATGTTACTTTCCAAGATGTTATTTGGATTCATTATATATGTGTTTTGATTAAATCTAAATACTAAATGGGGGTAAAATAAATAATGTGAAAACTCAACCCTTCCTCAATTCATTTTTATTTAATATCTAATCTGAGTTATTATTTGTCATAACCAAAATCCAAAGGGCATGCATGAGTTATGTTTTTCCTCCTACTCTCAGGACTTAAGGTTATCTTAATCATTGTCTTATTCTTATTATTCTCCCAAGGCTCATATTAGATTCTAAAGTCCATGTTGTCAACACTAGACGAGGGCATATACCTCATCCACTACAGAAGAAAAAAGATGGTTAACATTTTCCTCCTCAACCCCCTCCATCTCCTAAAATTTAAGTGAATCAATCTCAAGGTTATGATATCATCAATCGACTCAAGAATACCACTGTTAAAATTTCTATTTTAGTGTTATAAAAAATATCAACAGTTTATAAAGTTATCTTATATGATGATTTGCATGATACAACTTTCCCTTTTAATACATGACCAACATCATTTGTGTCTATAATGAATACAATAAATATGTCAATAAGGTCACCATATTAAATAATGAATACTTCCTTCCTATACACATCATAGAGAAATATCTTTCAATATTCATTCAAGCTCAGATACGTGGCAAGATAATTAAGTGTGTGTTGGTCGATAATGGTTTAGGTGTGAATATTTTCATCTATACTATCTTATAACGATTGGGTATCGATATGAATAACATTAAAATGATATTAAGGGATTTTATAATACTCTTTATTAAACACTTGGAGCTATCACATTGGATTTATTAGTAGGGCCCAAAATAGTACCTACTATTTTTCAAGTCATGAAAAATCAATTACATAACAAATTTATTTTGGGGAGACCTTGGTTTCATGACACGTAATTCATCCCTTCCATGTTCCATAGATATACCAAATTCATACATGAAAAATATGAATATACAAGTCTAGTAGATGACATCCATTTTAAATATTCTAAAGTGACTCTATCAAAATTTTAGGATCATTCTATTATACCACCTACACAAACCATCACACTTTATTGAGTACATACATATGACGTAGTTTATTCAAGCGTAAAACATGACAAAGCACTAATAATGATCATTCAATAAGATGCAAAAAAGGCATTACTTATTATATAACAAGAGGATAAAATTCTAAACCTCCCTCTTTTGGCTAATTCCTACGATCCTAATTGCATATTCATAGATTGGTATGATATTGATGATAATGATATGAAATATATAGTAGATAATAAGTTGTATAATTTAAATTTAAATCCTTTCAATCAAAAATAATACTTATCTCATACTATGTTCACACTCATGGGAGTTTAAACATATCAATATGATTCATATAAAGTAAGAATGGATAAATCACAAACTACTATGGAGGCATAATCTTAAAAGGACAAAGGAAAATCCATAGTTCAAGATAATTAACATAATCAAAATATCAATACTTGTTGTAATATTAATTCAAAACAACATCAAAAAAAATCAAGATTTATGTATAATATTTACATCACTTGAAGACAAGATTGTACACTCTTTCAAGTTTTAGAATATTATAGTTAATTTCACATCTCATTGAGAAAAAATACAAGTTGAAAAAAAATAAACAAGTCAAACAATCAACTACAAACAACACAATGTAAACATGATAAGTTATTAAAAGAAGAGATCCAAAAGGAATAGTTGTAAGCAAAAAAAAGTAGATTAAAAAAGGCTACAAATAGAACACGATGAAAAATAAAATTATCATATAGATCAAGCATAAAAATAAAAAATTTAGAAACAAACTCAATCTTACAAGACAACATTTTCAAGAAAAGGTTTCTTACAAAGGACATTCAAAAACACAACACACAAAATAAGAATAATTTGGTTTCAAAAAAGGAAGATAAAAATCATTCATCATATTTAGAGCCTTTAATTATTAATCTTCACACTGATGTCAATAAGTGTACCAAAGATGAAATTACATCTTTTCATGAGGCCAATAGATGTATCATGACACTTATTCAAAGCTTGGAATATGAAAAACACCACTTGGGTAATATTTGTGAGACCTAATGTTTCATTGGATCCATTGAGTTTAGAGTAAATTTTGGGTTAAAGATATGTTCCATTACATTTCACATTAATCCTACCTTAGATCAATGTAATGCATAACTGGGAAAATCATGGATGAGGGTAATGGGGGTGATATTGGGCACAAACCATGATTATGTCACATTTGAGCATGAAGCAACAATGGTTACAATCTCAAGAGTGGATGAATCCATCAAGCAAGAGTAGACATAATAAAATAATTATTTAATTATCATTATATAAAAATATAGTTAATTTAATCACAATAAAATCACATGATATGACACATTTATAAAATTAAAGAACATCAAAAAATTTAATAACACATTATGGTGATGTGTGATTTACTTATATAGATACAAATAATGATTAGAATGCCATTAAAAAATTATATGACCATGAACATAATTATTATCATGATTATGATTTGGTATAAAATTAGTATGGCATTATAGATAACACAAGAATCACACATCAACATCATATATCAATTGGTAGTTTAGCACATAATTCAAATGGGGATTACATATGTTATGCAGGAACACCATGGGAATGTCTTGTGGAACAAGTCATTGGTTAAGCCAAACTATTTTTCATTGTACATATCTTATTCATATATACTCGTCCCTTTTATTCTTCTATTATGATCTAAAAATCCATGACACTCATCCTCCCATATACATCGTTCATAGCAAGCTACTTGAGCATTCTTGGATATCAACTATTCACACATACTTTGAACATACACTGATTCTTATCCACTAAGGGAATTTTAGATTCTTATCTTCACATATGATATTGAGTTACATTGCTCCAGTATACAGAGGGGGCATATTATGTTCCTTCACTTTCTCCACATGGTCATCACATCTAGTGCATATTATGCCTTGAAACATGTTTCAAATTGTTTGGGTCCCCCACATTCTTCTATTTTTGAAGTTTACTAATTGCCATTTCATATATATCAAAAATATCAATAATATAAAAAATACAAAAAAATCCAAAATATAACTCAAATATTAAAAAAAAACTAAAAAATAAAATATTTCAAAAATATAAAACATTCAAAATATTCTCAAAAACTCAAAAAATAAGACATGAGCATGAAATGAGATGTTAGTTACTTATTTACATATGTCATTTATCACATATTTTGGTAGATAGCATATTATTTTTTAAACACACATGCATTTCATGATATATATGAGTGTGATGTAGGACATACTATACATAGATTCTTAGATGTTAGAATCCCTTCTACCTAGTGGTTATGCCTATGTTGTGGTATCTAACTCTTTAAGTAACATTATAACAAGTTATGCCTTTCTATGAACTTTTTACCATGATGAGTTACATATCCTACAAGGTTTTTACTAATTACTTATATCCTACATTGTGCTACATCAATATTCTACTTTACTATAACATAACATTGATATGGATGAAATAGAATAGTCTTCGCTTGTTCTACGTTTCTTCAATGTTGTTACTTTCTTGTATAATAGGCTAAAAATTCTTTCTTAATGTGTGTGTCCCTTATCCATTTTGTACAAATTACTTGAAAATACCTATGATATTTTTTTTGGTATGTACAAAATTTGAACATGTCCATTATTTGTGGCCCTTGGTCTCATGTTTATGTGACATCTGAACATGTCCATTATTTGTGGCCCTTATAAGAGCCTAGAAAGTAAACACACCTTGCATTGTCACACCCTTAATCCTTGATTCACATTTCAAAGTCTCAAATTCAAATCATGGTAATAATGAATGAATTTTGATTACATGTTTTGAAGTTCACTATTAAATTATATGTTACTTTCCAAGATGTTATTTGGATTCATTATATATGTGTTTTGATCAAATCTAAATATTAAAAAGGGGTAAAATAAATAATGTGAAAACTCAACCTTTCCTCAATTCATTTTTATTTAATATCCAATCCGATTTATTACTTGTCATAACTAAAATCCAAATGGCATGCATGAGTCATGTTTTTCCTCCTACTCTCAGGCCTTAAGGTTTTCTTAATCATTGTCTTATTCCTATTATTCTCCTAAGGTACATATTATATTCTAATATCCATGTTGTCAACACTAGACAAGGGCATATGCCTCATGCACTATGGAAGAACAAATATAGTTAACATTGTTGTAGTATACAGAGGGGGCATATTACGTTCCTTCACTTTCTCCACATGGCCATCACATCTAGTACAGACTATGCCTTGAAACATGTTTCATATTGTTTGGGCCCCCCACATTCTTTTGTTTTTGAAGATTACTACTTGCCCTTTCATATATATCAAAAATATCAATAATAAGAAAAAATCAAATATTTCAAAAAATACAAAAAATCCAAAATATAAATCAAATATTTAAAAAAAAACAAAAAATTAAAATTTTGCAAAAATATAAAATATTCTCAAAAATTCAAAAAGACATGAGCATGAAATGAGATGTTAGTTACTTCTTTACATGTGTCATTTATAACATATTTTTTTAGATAGCATATTATTTTTTAAACACACATGTATTTCACAAGATATATGAGTGTGATTTAGGACATACTATACATAGATTCTTAGATATTAGAATCCCTTCTACCTAGTGGCTATGCCTATGATGTAGCATCTAGCTCTACAAGTTACATTATAACAATTTATTCCTTTCTATGAACTCTTTATCATGATGAGTTACATATCCTACAAGTTTCTTACTAATAACTCATATCCTACATTGTGCTACATGGATATTCTACTTTACTATAGCATGACATTGATATGGATGAAATAGAAGAGTCTTCACTTGTTCTACATTCCTTCAATGTTGTTACTTTCTTGTATAATAGGCTAAACATTCTTGCTTAATGTGTGTGGCCCTTATCCATTGTGTGCAAATTACTTGAAAATCCCTATGATATTTTTGCTTGGTATGTATAAAATTTGAACATGTCCATTGTTTGTGGCCTTTGGCCTCGTGTTTTATGTGACATTTGAACATGTCCATTGTTTGTGACATTATTAATGTCCTTTGTATTTGGCCTTCAACATTGTTTGTTGTAACAATTTCATGTCCATTATATGTGATCTTTGGACTTATTTTGTGGCATTGTATGTTGTGCTTGTTGAACTTGTTTAATGGTGCCATGATACATAGCATACAATATTACTGCATAATCTACTTCAGAAATGGTTACTTTACTACATGATTCAATGTTATATTTATATAGGTGTGACACTTGTATGTATAAAATTTAATATGTTACATACACAATTCAACTATAATTACATTTATTTGATGACATACTCTCCACATGGTGACATAATTGCTAAATGATTCTATCTTTATCATATGATACAGTTAACTTTTTTTTTGAGAAGATTGATTTGTAGGCTATGTCCCTCATCTCAAAATGGGGCATCATAGTGGGATTGTCTTCAAAATCCAATATTTCATGAATAAATAAAAATAAAAAATAAATATTTCAAATATAACAGAGTATAAGTTTTCAAAGATCTAAAATATTATAAAATTTGACTTTATAACAAAGTACATATTTTTAAAGATTCAACACATTTTAAAAATAAAACATATGAAAAATATTACAACATTGATATAAATTATGGGGGCATATGATATGTATATGCATTCACTTATAAATAAATTAAAGTTCAAAATAATACACAGGCATGAACATATGAAAATCAATTATCCAAGATCAAAGTTACAGGTTGAAAATATATTTGCAATTAATAATATAGGTGCATGGAATTCTATATCATTTGGCATAATTTCAAGGGGTATTATACTTATTCATGTTCATGATTATTTAAATATTAAAAGGCATGACATTTGTCCCTACACATGTTTCAAAGTACAAAGTTACAATTTCAAAAGAAAAATATTCATTTCAATTCAAATCTATGAACAATGTAGTCATGATGGGGGCATGATTGTTCTTATTTATCTTTTGATCATACAAATAGAATTTAAGTCCATATTTAATGGTGTTACAGGTAATGTATGTTTTAGTTTAGTGACACTCAATGACCTTGACATTACTTCTAGCAAACCCATTGTGTGGTTCTATCTTTTGTTACAAGTGATGTATGTTGAAGTCTAGTAATACTCAATGACCTTGACATCATTTCAAGTGGACCCATTATGGTTCCACCACTTTGGATTAGTATGTTAGGTATTAATCCTTATCTATGAGAGTTAGAATATGCATATTTCCAACTCAAGAGCTTGATTAGTTATTAAAAATTTAAACTTAAAACCTCTCAATTCGCCATTGGTTCAAATTATCCAAGTGTTTCAGCAAGGGGGAAAAATTCTCCATCATCAATTACAAGTTACAGGGTAATTTGGTTTCACCCACATACAAGTGTACTTATTCCTTACTCTTTTTATCCTTATTTTAAAATTTTAAAGTTTATCTTTTTAAAATTTTAATGTGGACAAATGATTACTTCATGTGTTGTTGTAAGGTTTGCTAAATTTGGGTCCCCTATACAATTGAAGTATCCTATCAAATAAAAATCATGATGTACACAATCAAGTTCAATTATTTATCCTTTATAAATTTCATTACTATAATAAGAGGAGATAAATATAGACACATAAATTTGGTCACATGTACTTGACAATGCTAATTCTTGACACATCATAAATCACATGAATTACTCCCAAATACATGAATATTATTCACCATTCCTATAAATAATTTATCTATATGTGGGCTCTAGATTTTGTTTTCCATAACTACTACATGGAAATTCTAAATTAAAATGATCAAACTACTTAATATCACCCTCATATTTTCTCTAGATAGGGATAGGTGTCTTTGATCTTTCGAGACAAAACCATGCTAAGCATATTAGAGCATTGTTGTGTTCTTATCCACCTAGAATGGTTGTGTCCCACATAAAATAACAACTAATTTCAAATTTTTAAATCATTATTTTGGGTCTTCTTGCATGTTTGATAATGTTGGCTAAAAGAAACTATCAAAAGGTTTGTGTATAAATACACATCAAATCTCACTCATTAACTCCACTCACTATTCACTTGGTTTAAGCTTTCACACTAATGCACATTGAGAAAATATGACCTATTCTTCCCAAATTTAATATCATTTATATGGCGCAGTCATAAGTCAAGTCCAAAACATTTTAAAGTAAGTCAAGGGCTATCATTGTCAAGTATCAAAGCCACATTTTTAGATCTATACACATAGTTAAGGAACACAATTGTATAATCACTCTAAGTGGGAGAATTACATGGGATTTATTTCTCTTCTTGGATTATTGGATACATAATCAATCATCAAAGGGATGATTCAGGTCAGCTCAACCCATTATACTCCCATATTTTTATAGGCTTTCGAGCTTCCAAAGTACATTTAGGGTTTCAAAGACAAAATAAGGAAAGTAGAGAATTATGTGTGGCATAATCTAAATTTTGATATCTCATATTACTTAGCACACACATTCATAAACAACATAATAACTAAATCTTCATCATAGGCAACTAGGAAAAGTATGTGGTCAAAGGACTCGAATGACCTACGTTGTTGTCCACTTATAATGACCCTGTCTAGAAACATTATCTGATCTTGCCTCTGATCTATCATCATTAGGGTTCTATTCCATTTTTTTTGTCAGTCACTGAACACACTAAATTAGGAAACAATAGACACAAGTGTCTTTTGCTCCTGTCAACCTATAGTGATCATTTCCAAAAGTAGTTTCAGATTGTGTTCTTGATTATGAGCATGCATAATCACATTTTTACTAATTTCCACTATCAAACATATATAATAGTCAATTTATGTTTGATTTAAGTACATTTATTCTTAATATTTTCTAAAAATATCAATTTTCTATATTTATCAAATTTTAAAATCAGAATTGTTGATAATTATACATCTTTAGAATTCTAATATCTATCTAGTTTTTACACTTATTATTCACAATAGATTTATTTTTTAATCAAAATAGAATAAAATAATTATTAATTTTTGTGATATATATCTTTTAACATCCTATCGTTGTTTATTTATACAAAGATTCTCACATGCAAAGCTCCCACTTAAGAAACAATTTATCACAGTGTCAATATGCTATAGCTCTTCAATAAAAGTTAAACCATAATTATGACATTAAATAAAGGTAAATACATTGATAAAATTATGTGAGAGAAGTAATGCTAATGTAATCTTAAGTTATAATAGAAATGAAAAATGACACATGCACTATACACGAGGAAAAAAAATGAAACACATTAACCTTATTCATTATTTCCAAAACTATTTTTTTTAAAATAATAAGATAACCTACTTCAAAATTATACTTTATCCTAATATATCTACAAGTATTTTATAGGTATATTAATAAGAAACCATCTAAGCATTATTATAATATAATGGGTATAACCCATGAGATTTTAAAATGTGGGTCATAAACTGTGGGTTTAAACTACTCGTACTCACTCAAAACCATATGCAGGGTCTCTAAACATAAATTTTGAGTATCTTGTCTCTAAACCTCAAAATGGAGGGCCACTAGCCTCCATACCTTTAATCGAGGTATTTCTCGAGACCCCACTAAAATATGTTGGGATGTACAATCCATAAGAGATGTAAATCATGTAAGTTTTATAATACATATCTAATAAATCCATAATAAAAATTCTCCTCCTACTAACATAATATTTGATTAGTTGCAAATAAATACATTTGCTTGCTTAACCTCACCAGTCCTCTTTTATGGCTTAAAATCTCCAAAACACTCTACTTTTAACATGCGTCTAAAATTTTCTTCACTACTTAAGTTGGTTAAGCCTAAATTTTACATCATGGAATTACTTTTTTGCCTCTGAAACCCTTATATCATATGTAGTTTGTTATATTTTTATTATTTTATTAACATTTTATGTCCATCAAAACATACATAACTATGTTGTATAGTGGTCGAGTTATTCATTTTTGATGTTAGTATATATATGATTGATAACATTTGATGATTCTTAATACTAGGTATATAATCCTATCTCAAATTAAGCATTACATGTAAAATATAGTAAAAAACATTTAATTAATTGTGCTATCAAATTTAGAAAGAGATAAAAGGTTTTTAGCTTTTTAGAATGTTATCGCTCTAGTGAACAAGGCATTTTGAGTCGTTTTCGAACCTAGTTGCAGAATCTACCCTGTATCCATCTATTTGTGGATTCTTGAACTTGTTTTCCCTATATATTTAAGTCTAAAATGAAACAATGTCAAGGCCTATAAATCTACAATATAATTTGTCGATTTTATTAGCCAATTTTTGATCTTTCTCTTTTTCTCTTACATTCACACATGTTGACTTCTAACTTTTCAAAATAAATCAATCCTAAACAACTAAAATCAATACCAAAAATTATCCACCCTAAAATATATCCCAAATAAAAGAATAAAATCAAATAAAATTCATTATTTTTTTTTATTTTTTTCACTGTATATTTATTAATTTTTTTTTTTTTCATAATAATTTTTTACCAATTTTTCCCCTCTAATATATTCTAACTCAAACATTAAATATTAAATTTTCATTTCTAATAAAAGAAATAAACCTCCTCCAAATTGAAAGTTCTAATACGAGTCATATAATTTTTAGAAAAGAAACTATCCCCAATTTTGTCAAATGTTGAAAGTTAAAAAAATGAATTAATATATCTTAAAAAACCAAAAATAATTTAGAAAACAATTTAAAAACACGTAGCAAGATCCACATAAAACTTATGGTAGTAGAGAGGATAAAAAGAGTATATTATTGAAGACTATTTTTGATCATAGTTATCATATTTTTACGAATACGGTTTATATATTGTTCGAATTAAATTTTTTGAGTAAAACGAATTTATTTGAACCGAACTTTTTGAGTAAAACGAATTTATTTGAACCAAATTTTTTGAGTAAAACGAATTTGTTCGGTTAAATTTATTTTTTAAAGAAATATTTGTTTTTTTTATTTTTTATTCATTAAATTCGTTTTTGTGGGAGGATAATCGGCGTGATAAAAAAAATCAAAAATCCTAAATCTAATACGGTTTAGTATTTACCATGGTCCACACCGTTGAAAGTTGAAACCACAACGAACATGGTTTAGAAATCGCAGCACATGACAAACAGGGTTGCAGTCTAGTAAGTGATAATCGCGTTGAATGACAAACAAGAAAGTGAGAACCCGAAACATGCAAGCTTCACGATCGAAACGGCAGGGCATAGATGACAAAATATTTTAACTTTTAAGCTTTAACAACTCAACAACAACAAAATATTTTAACATCAGGGGAAATAAGTTTTACCTTGTATTTTTGTCTTTTAATACTTCAAATTTACTTTTCATTTTATTTTATCGTTTAAAATTTTAAATGTTTATGATTTTAATTTAGTAATAGTAATATTAATTTAGAAAATACTATATAATTATTACTATAGTATTTATTATTTATGTTTTTTTTGGTTTTAAATTATTATTTATATTTAATAAAAAAATTTAATTTTTTTTTTAATTTAAAAAAAAAGTAAGATTATATTTATCATTTTTATTTTTGGTGTTATTTTATATTTATGATATTGAGCAATGAACATTGAAGTTTAACATTTTATTGGGTTTTGTTATCATGTGTTATCAATTTATTTATGTTTATGTTTTACAAATATGTATGATATATTTATTTTTTATAATTGACAAAATTTTCTAATCGAACTATCGAACTTATCGAATCGAACTTTTTTCGAAATCCCAAACTTTCAAAAAAAAATCTACTTTCAAACAATCCGAACTTTTTGAACATGATAACTATGCTTTTAATACGTCATCGCTTTGTAATTTCATTTGTAATCATGATTTTTATAAATAATTATAATTTATCATTTTTTAATATTATTATTTATTTATTTTTATATTATTTAAATTTTATTTCTTTTTTAATATTTTTTAATTCTCGTTTCATTTTATTTATAAATTTTAGATTTTTTTTCTTTTAAATTTTTATAAAATATCTTCCAATAATTTTATATATATTTCTTTTAATTCTAATTTTTTGTTTTATATATTTTTATATGAGTTGGTTTCAAGGGTTGAGTGAAAGGAAAGACACTCCACCTTGCATTTTTGTTGGAAGTGTTTAGAAGACTAAGAAAAAAAAATTGAATTGGTGAGATTGTATCACCAAAGTACCCATAGGCGAGTGATAAAAAAATAATTATTATATAAAATTTAAGAGAAGTGGAGATTAAAGGGTCCAACTTATTAAGTGCACTATTTGTTTTTAATTTAATCTTTTTAGTGAATTTGGTTTATGTTTCATAGATTTTTCTATTTAGTTGATATTTTTCATAATTATAGGTGATGAAGACTATTTTTTATCATAGTTATCATATTTTTACGAATACGGTTTATATATTGTTCGAATTAAATTTTTTTGAGTAAAACAAATTTATTTGAACCGAACTTTTTGAGTAAAACGAATTTATTTGAATCGAACTTTTTGAGTAAAACGAATTTATTTGAACCAAATTTTTTGAGTAAAACGAATTTGTTCGGTTAAATTTATTTTTTAAAGAAATATTTGTTTTTTTTATTTTTTATTCATTAAATTCGTTTTTGTGGGAGGATAATCGGCGTGATAAAAAAAATCAAAAATCCTAAATCTAATACAGTTTAGTATTTACTATGGTCCACACCGTTGAAAGTTGAAACCACAACGAACATGGTTTAGAAATTGCAGCACATGACAAACAGGGTTGCAGTCTAGTAAGTGATAATCGCGTTGAATGACAAACAAGAAAGTGAGAACCCGAAACATGCAAGCTTCACGATCGAAACGGCAGGGCATAGATGACAAAATATTTTAACTTTTAAGCTTTAACAACTCAACAACAACAAAATATTTTAACATCAGGGAAAATAAGTTTTACCTTGTATTTTTGTCTTTTAATACTTCAAATTTACTTTTCATTTTATTTTATTGTTTAAAATTTTAAATGTTTATGATTTTAATTTAGTAATAGTAATATTAATTTAGAAAATACTATATAATTATTACTATAGTATTTATTATTTATGTTTTTTTTGGTTTTAAATTATTATTTATATTTAATAAAAAATTTTAATTTTTTTTTTAATTTAAAAAAAAAGTAAGATTATATTTATCATTTTTATTTTTGGTGTTATTTTATATTTATGATATTGAGCAATGAACATTGAAGTTTAACATTTTATTGGGTTTTGTTATCATGTGTTATCAATTTATTTATGTTTATGTTTTACAAATATGTATGATATATTTATTTTTTATAATTGACAAAATTTTCTAATCGAACTATCGAACTTATCGAATCGAACTTTTTTCGAAATCCCAAACTTTCAAAAAAAAATCTACTTTCAAACAATCCGAACTTTTTGAACATGATAACTATGCTTTTAATACGTCATCGCTTTGTAATTTCATTTGTAATCATGATTTTTATAAATAATTATAATTTATCATTTTTTAATATTATTATTTATTTATTTTTATATTATTTAAATTTTATTTCTTTTTTAATATTTTTTAATTCTCGTTTCATTTTATTTATAAATTTTAGATTTTTTTTCTTTTAAATTTTTATAAAATATCTTCCAATAATTTTATATATATTTTTTTTAATTCTAATTTTTTGTTTTATATATTTTTATATGAGTTGGTTTCAAGGGTTGAGTGAAAGGAAAGACACTCCACCTTGCATTTTTGTTGGAAGTGTTTAGAAGACTAAGGAAAAAAAATTGAATTGGTGAGATTGTATCACCAAAGTACCTATAGGCGAGTGATAAAAAAATAATTATTATATAAAATTTAAGAGAAGTGGAGATTAAAGGGTCCAACTTATTAAGTGCACTATTTGTTTTTAATTTAATCTTTTTAGTGAATTTGGTTTATGTTTCATAGATTTTTCTATTTAGTTGATATTTTTCATAATTATAGGTGATGAAGACTATTTTTTATCATAGTTATCATATTTTTACGAATACGGTTTATATATTGTTCGAATTAAATTTTTTTGAGTAAAACAAATTTATTTGAACCGAACTTTTTGAGTAAAACGAATTTATTTGAATCGAACTTTTTGAGTAAAACGAATTTATTTGAACCAAATTTTTTGAGTAAAACGAATTTGTTCGGTTAAATTTATTTTTTAAAGAAATATTTGTTTTTTTTATTTTTTATTCATTAAATTCGTTTTTGTGGGAGGATAATCGGCGTGATAAAAAAAATCAAAAATCCTAAATCTAATACAGTTTAGTATTTACCATGGTCCACACCGTTGAAAGTTGAAACCACAACGAACATGGTTTAGAAATCGCAGCACATGACAAACAGGGTTGCAGTCTAGTAAGTGATAATCGCGTTGAATGACAAACAAGAAAGTGAGAACCCGAAACATGCAAGCTTCACGATCGAAACGGCAGGGCATAGATGACAAAATATTTTAACTTTTAAGCTTTAACAACTCAACAACAACAAAATATTTTAACATCAGGTGAAATAAGTTTTACCTTGTATTTTTGTCTTTTAATACTTCAAATTTACTTTTCATTTTATTTTATTGTTTAAAATTTTAAATGTTTATGATTTTAATTTAGTAATAGTAATATTAATTTAGAAAATACTATATAATTATTACTATAGTATTTATTATTTATGTTTTTTTTGGTTTTAAATTATTATTTATATTTATTAAAAAAATTTAATTTTTTTTTTAATTTAAAAAAAAAGTAAGATTATATTTATCATTTTTATTTTTGGTGTTATTTTATATTTATGATATTGAGCAATGAACATTGAAGTTTAACATTTTATTGGGTTTTGTTATCATGTGTTATCAATTTATTTATGTTTATGTTTTACAAATATGTATGATATATTTATTTTTTATAATTGACAAAATTTTCTAATCGAACTATCGAACTTATCGAATCGAACTTTTTTCGAAATCCCAAACTTTCAAAAAAATTCTACTTTCAAACAATCCGAACTTTTTGAACATGATAACTATGCTTTTAATACGTCATCGCTTTGTAATTTCATTTGTAATCATGATTTTTATAAATAATTATAATTTATCATTTTTTAATATTATTATTTATTTATTTTTATATTATTTAAATTTTATTTCTTTTTTAATATTTTTTAATTCTCGTTTCATTTTATTTATAAATTTTAGATTTTTTTTAAGTGCACTATTTGTTTTTAATTTAATCTTTTTAGTGAATTTGGTTTATGTTTCATAGATTTTTCTATTTAGTTGATATTTTTCATAATTATAGGTGATGAATATGTCTAAGATGTTGCTCATTATTTATATTATGATCCATGGATTACAAGTTTTGTGAAGTGATGTAAGTTGATCAGTACCAAAATATATAATGTTAATTTGTAGGTACAACAGAGACTATTGCATGACTTCATATCATATTTTAGACCTTTTGGATCAAGGAGGTTTTTGGGGTCATGTAATTCAAATGAATGTTGGTAATTTGTTCTTATACAAGGCATATATCTCTTAGTAGGATATTATCTTCTTCTTATTTATATTAATATTATGAAGTAATCAATATTTATCATTAATTATTTAGAGGGTTAAATAAAAATAATGATTAATATTATGTCATAAACATAATTTAAAAAAATTAAAATTAAATCTTAAAAAATACTTGACGATTTTTTTAAAAAATAGAAAAATATATATACACTATATTTTTATATAAACTATAACACAAATGTTTGATTAATATTAATGACCAAAATTCAATATATTTAAAAAAGAGATTAAAGTGTTTATGATCTTTTTATGTTAAAAAGTAAAACACACTACCAACATTAAGATGCATCCCCTATCCTATAATTAAACCTCGAATGAAAACCACTTCCTTATAAACTTATTTAAAATTAAAAATAAAATCAATAAAAAATAACCAAATATTTTCATATTGTACGAAGTTTTACTAAAATAATAAATTTTAATTATGCACATTTCCATATTTATAAATATGTAGAAATAACAAACAATTTCCTATTAAGAGACTATTTCCACTCTTAATTTTAATCATAAACAACTAAGACCCTATTTTTATTTCAATTCTCTCTCATCCAATATATGAGCTTTGGTGTTTGATAGCATATATTGTGATCATTTCCCCATATTGTTATACAAATAATTATGCTATGAGATCACGTTGTAAATATAAATTGGCTATCTTTTTAATGGTAATCATTTATGTATTATATTTTTTATAATTATTGAGTTTTAATAAAATAATTATATTATATATATTGAGAAGGTGTGTATATAGTATCATTTTTGTATTTCAATGAAATTTATTAATTGATTGATTGATTGATGATTATAATATTTTTTATTAACGCTTTTGATTGGAGTTATGAATTGGTATGGGACACAAATGGAGGCTCATTCCCTATAGTAAAGCGAAAGGAAGAAGAAAGAAAAGAAGTAGAAGGACATCACCTCCAAAAAAAAAAGGAATATAAGATACAAAAGCCATAAAGAAACTAAAGAGAGGGATAATAAAAAGAGAGGATACAAAAAACTAAACACCCAAAAAAAGAAGTAGAATAATACATTCCCGAGACCAATCTCTGCAAACTGTCCCCCAGAGGGCTTATCCACAAGACAATATTACTCATCACCCTTGTTTAGAAAAGAGGTCTTCCAATGTCCATTGAGATCCATTGGATATGAGAGAGTGTGCTTCTACCCTCAATAACTCTGCCTCTGATCTACATCCTTTCTTCTTCGAAGGGACTCCAACATCCACATGTCACTTACCAGGCTTGGAACAGGAGACCAAGGAGGGTTCACTTGAGGAAGGATTCAACGGGAGGTTAGGTTCTCCTGCAAGGGATCCTTTGTAGAAGGGAAGGACCGAGGCAAAGAAAGGGTTCCTTAGCAGGCTGAGAAAGAGGGGTAAGGGGGAGAGGAGGGGTAGGCCTAGGACATCCCACATCAGCATCTGTCAACATCATCGAGTGAGAAAAAGGGGGCTATAAAACTTTTCATGATTGTGCCACTTGAAATATGGGATAAGCTCCCCATCTTTTCTCTTCCAGATTTGTTGAGAACATTGACGAGGCTTGGAGGGACATCCAATAGTGCAATGATCAGGGAGGTGGCAATGGAAGGGAAGTCCTTCATAATTGAGATGTTTAGTCTATGAGCCTTACGAAGAGAGCAGATTAACTGAAAAGGGGAGTGGCTTAGAAAGATCAATGAAAGCACAAACACAGACTGAGCTAAGGCTCCAAGAGGTAACATCAACCTTTACGAAAGTGCTAACTTTGTCCACCAAGAGCTTGATGAAGCACTCATTCCTCATCACCAGAGGGAAAGAATAAAGCTGAAGCCACATCGGGATAGCCTTGAGTTGGACCAAATCAGGTGAGAATAAAGGGTTCCAAGGGTAGAAGAAAATGCTTAAATAGCTGAAAAACCACGGCCCTGAGTTCCACACAAAATCCCTGTCAGTTAAGCTCTAAAATTCTACCAAGAAAAAGCCAGCACGTAGCAAGGAAAAGGAAGGAGGACCAATGGAATGCCAAAACCTTCAAGGCCCAAGTTGAGAGCGTTGAAGGAGAAACAAATGATCCCACGCATTTACTGATCAAGGATTTGCTACCAATATTTGCTTCCATCTCCAACAGCAAAGGGTCTGAGATAACCAACTCAGGGACCGATGAGGTGACCTAAATTCAAATATCACCAAGTAGAAGGTCCTTAATCGTGACCAAGGAAGGAACACAAGAAGCATCCACTAGAAGAGGGGTAACAGAGTCAGAGCACGAGGGGATCCAAGATGAAAAAATTAAAATAGTGGTGGAATGGGTTGGGAACATTCTTGCATTTGGTGTACACCTAACGAGTCTTAGGACCTCCAACCACCTTTTCTGAGATATCTGACAGAGGAAAAAGAAAATGGTCATGGAGAGAAGAGCCCAAAGGGTGACAACTAGCCAACAGAGCAGCAGTCAAGGAGGATACACGGTCACTGGGAAGAGCAGGTGTGGGATCCATCGCATCAAAAGGCTCGACCAAGGTGTCAACAACAGTTTGAGGTGAAGCATGAATAGGTCCAGATGACCCTACAGGAAGAGGTGCAATAGGGGGAAATGATCCATTTACAATAACCACCGAGACATATGACACAACAACCCCATTGATAGAGAGAATCCCCCCTCGTGAAGAACTGTCACCCTTTGACCAAGGAGAGTGGTCCGTAGAAACAAAACATGAAGGATTACTAGTGATGACAGAGTTGAGAAATTATTTTTGTAGGCTAAGAAAATCGTCCTCTATCTCAACAACAAGTTCCTCTGTAGAATCCCCAACATCAGACTTCCCAGCCTCAGAGACAAGAATAGTCTCAGAATCTGTATGTAAAGCACAAGCAAAAGACTTCAAGCTGAGTCTGTGTCTACCACAACTAGCTTTGTTACAAGGAGGGATGAAATACACAGAGAAGTCAACTTCAGAAGCATGCATAACAGAAGGTGGAAGAAGTGTTGAAGGCCCTCAACAATTTGAAATTCTTTTTGAGCGGGATCTACTAAGCTTAAATTTGGGGTCTATGTTTTCTTTAAAGATTTAAAAATGGCTTTCTAAGATTTCAAAAAGCATAGTCATCATGTGAGAAAATGATTATATTATTAATTTGTCTTTTAACTTTTTATTCGTTTATATAAAATGTATACATGGATTATATGCAAATAATAAAAATAGTAGGGATATTTTATATAAAAGGTAAAAAAAACTGTATTGTGGATATGGATTTTGATCATTTTTAATTTTATTTTTTATTTTTTTAATTAGTTTTTTAATTTGTTTTATCCACTGTGACTTGATGTTTGAGGTTGGACTTTTCCACTTATCTTTTTTATATAAATAATATTGTATTATAAAATATTTATCAATAAAAATATATTTTTCAATCAAAAATAAATTTAAACAAAAAAATATATTAATAAAACCCCTTTTAAAAAAATACATTAATAAAACCCCCGCCTTCCATAAATAATGTATCCTATGCTTTAATATTGACCACTCTGAAATTTATTTTTCTGACTTTTTATTTATTAAATTGTAAATGACATACAATGTATCATAAAAACATGAATACCTCAAAATAACAAATCCAACTATTAAGTTAATTTAATTTTTATTTCTGTTTTTTCAGCTACCCAAAATAACAAATCTAGAGTTTAAATTAATTTAATTTTTGTCATCAATTTCATATAACTATGTTTTACATGTGTTTCAACTAAGAAACAATATAATCTTACGCTGATGAAAGATTTGAGCCTAAAGTATATTTTTTAGTATTGAATTTTCAAGTTTTGGTTAAATTTTTTTTAAGAGTATTTTTCTATTATTTTAATATTAAATAAATTTATTTTTCCACTGTTTTCTAGAGGATGTTTGTATGGAGCATTTCAATTCTTACGGATATTTTTCATACAACGGATTATTGATATATTAACCATTGTTTTATTAAGATGGGGTGCAAATCTTTGATTGGGAAGTGTGTGGGTTCATTTATTTAACTTTTGAGTTAGTCATATAGGTTTCCAAGAATAAGAATTATATTATTCCTTTTTTTTTTTAAATGTTTGGTTTGAGATTTTTCATGTTTATATCTTATAGTTCTTCAAACGAAAATTATGTTCGAGATAATGATTCATGGTTCTTTAGAAATTTTGAATTATTTTCTGTCTTTAGTTTTTTTTTTTTTACCTATCCAAAGTAAGAATTCAGAAAGGAGGAGAACATCAAAAAGCTAATGAATAGAGTGGGACCTTTTGTGAAAGTGGATGATTCCTCTTGGGGTCTTAGATTTATCAGAATATATGCCCTTATTGATCTCTCTAATCCAATTTACCATTCAGGGAAAATTCTCTCTCCTCATGGCAAATGGATCCAATTTATCAATTATGAAGGTCTTCCCTTTCAATATTTTCATTAAAACCTTTTGTGCATTGGATAGCGGAGTGTCCTTCTAGGTTTCAAGGGATCTCTTTTTGCCATGAACTTCAAGTTTGGAAAAGGAAGGATGGGGATCCATATCAAGATTTCATATGGTATAATCATGATAAACTTTACCATCCTCCCTATTTGTTAGCTCATGACTGTGTGGTTCCATTGGAGGTTGATTTTAAGGTTGTGGTGTCCCCTGTGACTTCATTGATCTCTCCTCGTCCGATAGAGGAAACTCCCACCCTTATGACACCATTATTTTTGAAAATCCCTATTAATGTGGGAGTTACTTCCAAAAAGAAAGGGCGTAGAACAAAGGTTGAATTGTTGAGAGTGGAAGCAGAGTCCTTCAGTGAGTATTGACTTGCAAAGGACTATGGATGACTTTAGAGAATTCACTCTGCTAAGGTTTTTTCATGGTTTGCATATACCTATTTAAATTTTTGGCCCCCTTTTGTCATCTTGAAGCCCATGGGATTTATTAGGGATGCAACGCATTAATTACGCTCGATGAATTACCCTTTAGGCACACAAGCCCTATATTTATACATTATATATGGTCTACTACAACTGTTAATGCAGGAGATGGAGTTGATGGCACCCAAACAAGCCCAAAATTTTATTCTGAAATTTTATGACGAGGTAATCCCTTTGCCCCCCTCCCTTTTAGAGGTAAGTATTCATGTTGTTGCTATTGAACAATGTTACAAATGGTATGAAAATTGTTCTACTATTGCTTATTTTGTTAGTCGTATCCCCTTGGAGGATTACCTCCATAACTAGCTTTGCAACCACTAGGAGACATTAGGGGTCCATCTCTTTGGAATCTGTAACCTTAGTAAAGGTTTTTTTTTTTACCTTTAAGGAGCCCTATGAAACTCAATTGATTCTTGTAAAGTCCAATGTTTGCTTCCTTCGCAACCAGTGTATGATTGTATCTCCCTAGTTCTAGGATTTTAAGGTTTCTGACAATGCTACCCTTCATGTCCCTATCTAGGTTGAACTTCCAGGTCTACTAGTCCACCTTTGGGATTTTATTTCCCTAAATCATCACTTTGATGAGATGCATGGTTATGATTGAACTAGTAAGTGGTTCTACCCCCGCCCTAACAAGTGAGTCTATGTGGAGGTTGACCTCTCCAAAGAGTTGAAGGAGTTCATTGAAAGTCAATTTGGAAAGATCCAGTGGTCTCAGAAAGTTGTTTATTTCAACCTTCCCAATACTTGTTTCCACTACCAGGCCTCAGACCAATGCAACAAGGATTGTCCTCGCATGGGTCATCCCAAGCCTCCTCCGTCGCTTCCTTAGTTTGAGAAACCAAAACCAAAAGACCCAAGTGATGGTTGGACCACTATCCCCCCTAAATGGGTGATGGGCCCTAATCCACAAAACACGTCTCAGTCTCTACCTTAGGAGGATTCTCCTCCACCTATCATACCTTCTCAAGGGACCTTCTTCTCCCCCCTTCCATCCTAGCTCCTCCCAACCCTCAGAGCATTTCTTTGACCTCTCAAAATCTCAAGATACCTCTGGTGTGTGGTGTATTAGAGGCTATTTTAATTTTACTTCATCATTCATTCATTACCATTCATCAAGTAATATCAACCCAATGTACATAAGCATGAATAAAGCGTTAATCAACCAAATCAATGCATAAACAATCATAAAACATCATATAGGTGGGAAACCCTCAAGGAAGATAAAACCCACTGAAACAAAGCTTGGACAAATAGTCCTATAAAGTAATGAGTCAAATTTTAGCTGAGAAACAACCCAAAAAGGATCACCAAGCACCCACTTGGATTTAAAAATCACCAACTTGATAGGAGGCATCAACTCACTTGTTGATCAAGCATCCAATCAATCAACACTATGATGACTCAGCACCCACTCAACCACTAATGATTTGTCCACCTTTTCCTTGATGCTTATCAACAACTAATGATGGTTTTCTTCTACTCTCTTTCTTTATTCTGCTCTCTCTACACATCAGCTACCTCATCATGACCTTATCAACATATTCAGGACTCTAATACACCTCTGCTCATCTATGATAAGCTCATAGACTTCTACTTTTCTCCTCTCCTTATGAAGGTTCTGTTGACGCTGGAAAGTGCACCCAGTGGCAGGAGAACGAATTCCTGCCCTCTCCCTGCAACATGGAAACTCCTCTCTCGCCTGTGGGATGGCGAAGCAGGAGAGGAGAGTCTCTAGATATGGGCTAGTTCTCTCTGATGTATCTTGTTTGTTTCAGGCAGTGAAAAAATATAGATATACTAGTGGGGGATGAAAAAGGAAGGAAGTACAAGAAAGCAAACAGCCTACTCTAAAAGAGGTGATACACCAAAATAAAGGGTTGACCTTCCAGATCCACTCTCAGAATCAAGGGAAATGCAAGTATACTCTACACATCTAGCAGAAGAACCAGGCTGCTGAGACTAACAGGGAGGCTATAATGGAAAATACATAACAGAAGTTTACCGAGGTGCTGTGAAATGCACACTTACAAGCAACTTACTCTATCCTATCTTTCTCAAGTATTGCTCTTCTCCTTTCAGCTGCAGAACCGGCACCTTGTAGATAGCTGGTTTGTTGGCATTACCTGTGAAAGCATGGAAGATAATGACTAAACACAAATAATACTCATGACATACACAACAAATCAATCCAAGATGGAGGTAAAAGACTGTATTTATTGATTCAGGTGGAGAATTTGCAGAGTAGTGCTCTTTACAAAATTGGGGAAGATCCCCTGATAAATGACCAAGTCTGTGTATTTATATGGGAAGAGCCAAGAGGAGTCTCATTGGGAAGAGTGAAAAAACACTGTAGCTGATGTCATAAGTCTGCCAAGACCATGCTTGTTGCCTCATTTTGCGTGTTGGTCTTCTCCTTCGGCGACTAGGTGGGCTTTTTCCTGTGCTTTGCAGGGGTTTTTTGCCGCCTACTGTTGTGGGCGGCGAATTTGCCACCCGTTGTCATGGACTTCACGTGGGACTTCTGCCGACATCGGCTGATAAGCTGCTGACTGCGGTAGTTTTGCCGACGTCGACCGATTTAAGCTACCGATCGCGGCAGTTTTGCCGATGTCAGCCGATGTTAATGGCCTCTTTTTCTCTGCCGGCTGCTTCACGCGGCAATTTTGCTGCCCATTGCTTGTGTGTAGGTGGTCTCTTTTTACCCGCCAGTGTTGTGGGCGGCGATTTTGCCGCCCTCTGCATTTTGTCTGCCCTTCTTTCGCCTTAGTGTTAAATGCCCCAGCTCTTTTCCTCTCTTCTTGTGTGAACGTTTGAAGACACTGCCTTTTGCTACCGTGAACGTCAACAAATGAGGCCGATGAACCAATGCTCTGAAACGGAGCTGTTGAACCCTGAAGATGGACCTTGCAACCTGAAATGACTGGCCATGTAAAGCAGGTGTAGAAGGTGACTGAGATTTTGCCTGAGGGGCAAAATTGGGTCAACAAATTGGCGACTCACAGGGTAAGCATCCCTGTTATGCTTAGAACCCAGTTGCCTTACATTCCATTGGGTGCAGAGTCAAATGGCGACTTTGAAGAGAGTTCTCCATAGCTTTCGAGATCCTAGAATCAAATACATAGAATTTACCTCCAAACAAAGGGAAACACACAAAGCTAAAAACAACTAACTGTGCAAACTGCACTTAGGGAAAGCGGGAGAAAAACAACTGAAAACTATGTACAGCCGAACCAAAAAAAATCAATGGCAATGCTTTAGATGTATCCCGTTGACTAGGATACGCAATTCTTCGCCATCCAACCTGGAGAGCTAGAATGCGTTATGCTGCTTGCACTGAGTAATCATGTAAGGACCACTCCAGAGGGCATCAAATTTTGCATGTTTTCTGGGCTTAGCTCTATCTTCGTCCCATTTTAAGACAATGTCTCCTTCGGCAAAAATTTTTGACGAAGACTTCTTGTCGAAATGTCTTTTCACCTGATGTTGGTGACTGATCATAGAGACCATGGCCCGATTCCTTACCTCCTAGAGCTCCATTAGTTCACACAATCTGACCTCCATGTTGCTTCCTTCTTCTAGCTGCAGCTGATGAGTGAGGTCTAATGTTGGCAACTCGAGTGAGATAGGAAGCCTTGCTTCCCTTCCATACACAAGCATATATGGAGAATTTTTGATTGATCTCTTCGGAGTGATTCGATCGACCCATAGAGCTATCTTCAACTTGGCATGCCAAGTTTTTTGATTTTCTTCCATGGTCCTTTTTATAATCCTGATCAGATTTTTGTTGGTGGACTCAGCCAACCCATTTCCTTGCGGGTAGTAATTTGATGAAGTGCTGAGGTATATACCATACCTTAGCGCCCATGCACTAGTTTTGGTTCCCAAAAAAGCCAAGGCATTGTCTGAAATTATAGTGGCTAGGACCCCAAAACGAGTCACTAAGTCCTCATAGAAATCAAGGACTGCACTTTCATTCGCTTCCTTCAAAGCAATGGCTTCCACCCACCTGGTGAAATAATCTGTAGCAGTCAGCACCCATTTGTGTCCGGCACTGGAGGGAGGATTGATCATCCCTATGAAATCTAGGCCCCACTGCATGAATGGTTGTTCAACTTGAACGGACTGTAGGGGCATGGCAGTCAATCACTGCTTTTCATCAAAAAGTGCACACTTCTGGCACTTCCTTACCCAGGTATAAGCATCCTTGAAAAGAGTGGGCCAAAAATAGCCAGCTCTCATTATTTTTGTTGATGTGGTCTTAGGGGCGAAATGGCCGCTTGCTGGCCCATCGTGAAACTCAGCCAATACCTTGTCAGCCTGACTGGGGTCAATGCATCTTAGGAGAACCCCAGAGAGATCCTTCCTAAATAATACTCCATCAATCAAAACGTAAGGAAGGGACTGAAGTTTAAAATACCTTCTTTTGGCCCTACTGAGACCTTGTGGACATTCGCCCGTAAGAAGGAAGCGCCTCATGTCCATCATCTAATCTCTTATGACAGCTGGTTCTTTTGCAGTGGCTGCATCATGGATCAGCAAGCTGTCTTCACCCTTTTGTCTCAAATCTGTTGCTAGTTGTTCACACAGGCCCCTTCCTCTTACCAACTTGGTGATTTTGATGTCTATATCGTACTCCATCACTTTGGTGATCCATCCCGCTCTTTTCTCGTTTAAGTCTTGATTGGTCAAGAAATCCTTAACACCAGGATGTGGAACCATGAGATGGATCTTGTTGTTCGACAACATATATCTAAATTTCTTCAGGCTACGCACTACTACCAGGACTTGCTTCTCTACGTAGGTGTACCTAATTTTGAAGTCCTCTAACCCTTGGCTAAAGAAGGCGAGTGGTTGCTCGAGGTTATCACTGTTTGTTTGGGTAAGCATAGCAGATATTACTTCTCCATTACTGAAGGTATAGAGATTGAGGTTTTTGTTGAATTTGGGGCTGATTAGAGCGGGAGCCTGGGTCAAAGACTGTTTAATAGCTTCAAAGCTGTCCTTTCTTGGTGTTGTCCACTTGAATTTAGGTTAGGGGTTTAACTATTTCAGCAAAGTTCGGAATGAACCTCCGAATGAAATTTATCCGGCCAAAGAAACTCTGAAGGCCTTTCTTGTGCTTTGGTAGGGACATCTCCAGAATGGAGTGGACTCTCTCTGGGTCAATAGACAAACCTTTTTTGGACACAATGTGGCCAAGAAGTTTCTCCTCATGAACCACAAATACACATTTCTTTGGATTTAGGGAGATGTTAAATTCCCTGCACCTCTCAAAAATCTGCTTGAGGTGCTTCATATGCTGTCCCGCCTCCTTGGAGGAAACCATTATATCATCGAGGTACACCAGCACGTTCTTATTTATCAAACCACTGAAAGCCATGTCCATGGCTCGCTGGAAGGTAGCACCACTATTGGATAGCCCGAAAGGCATCTTTTGGTAGGCGAACGTTCCCCATTTAGTGGTGAAGGCTGTTTTGTATTGGTTGCAGTCTCGAACCAGAATCTGATTATATCCTGAATAACCATCCAGGAGGGAGAAGCATTCGGAACCAGTTACCTTTTGGAGGATCTGCTCCATGTTCGGAAGGGGATAATGATCTTTTAAAGAGACTTTATTAAGGTCTATGAAGTCGACGCACAGCCTGATCTCCCCATTTTTCTTTCTAACTGGAACCAAATTGGCCAACCATGAAGAATGTTTGATCAGAAATATAATGTCGGACTCAATCAACTTGACCAATTATTTCTACATAAGGAGCTCGATCATCGAATTAACAGGCCTCTATTTTTGCATGACTGGTTTTGCTCCTTCTTCTAATTCAATGGTGTGCTGGGTGAGTCTTGGATCGAAGCCTTTCAAATCGCTATAATTCCAGGCAAAAATATCGGCGAACTCCTGACATAGCAAAATGAATTCCTGCCTTTCTTGAAACGTGCAGACCTTACCAAGTGCCAACAACTTGTCCTTGAAGATTTCAACTCTTTCATAATTCTCCTCTTTGGTAGTGATGCATGCTTTGTCATCTCTCAGTTGGTCCTCTCCATTGAAAATACTTTCAAGTGTGACCAGACCCTTAGGAAGTTTATTGTTCTTCAATTGAACAATCTGATCTCCATATTGCTGCTGCAATTTCACTTGATTGTGGACCACTAACTCAGCTTCTTCCTGTAGGAAGAGAGCTATCTGCTGGTCACTTTTGAAGACTTGCTAATTTGTAACATTGTCTGGAATTGAAGGCCGAACCACCACTTTTAAATGGCGCGAACCACAATCTCTACTTATCTCTTTTGAAACATCAAATTGGGTGCCAACAGCTGCCAGCCTATCAGCCTGCTTATTCTGTTCTCTGGGGATCGAGGTAATGTTAAGAGCAAGGAAATATTCCATTAAGTCCTAGACTCTATGCTTGTAAGACTTCAGCAAGGAGTTCTTGGTTAGGTTCAGGTCTCTTATTTGGTTCACTATTAGTTCACTGTCCCCCAAGATTTGCAATTCCCTGATCCCTCTCTTTCTTGCCCACTCAAGTCCATGAATCAAAGACTCATATTCTGCAATATTACATGTGCAAGAGAACTGGAAATGGAAAGCTGAAAATTACCTTTCTTTAGAAGGGGAGACTAACATTGCCCCACCACCAGCGCCCAGTTTGCTTCTGGAACCGTCGAAGTACAGCTACCACAGGCCAAGGTCTTCTTTGTTCTCCTTCATTATATTGGGCATGACAGCACTTTCTTCATGCAAGCAATAGACGCCAAGGTCTGCCTCCTCAATAAACTTATAAGGATCCTGCTTGAAGTTATCGCTTCCTCACTCATCCAAAAGTAGATCTGCGACTCCTTCGAGAGCAGAAGATGAAGATTTGTCTGTTTGAGAGTCTTCTAGATTAATGATAGTGTAATTGATGTTCGCCACCTTGGGTGAATAGGGATCTAGGTGGTCCTTGTAGAGTGGCTCGGACTCGATTTTCAATTTGGTCCCGTATTTGGTTCTAAAAACCAGATATGACCAGTTTGCTGCTAGATAGCCACCTATCTTAGACGTAAAGTCCCTAGACAAACAGATTACGAAATATGGAGGAATGTCTGCTACCACTATATCATGGGGGATTGAGAATGTCAGGCAGGCATGCAGTGTTAGACTCAATCCTTTCAAGATCCTGACTGTCTTTGCAGGTGTCCCATCTAGTTGCAAGACTCCCTTATTCATGGCTTCGTATTTTAACCCCATCTTATCGACAATGCACTTGGGCATTACTAAAGTGTTGGCCCCACTATCAATTATGCAATTATGTACTAAGAAATCCCCCATGATCAGAGATACATAAAAAGGGGGAGTCCTTTCTTTTTTCTTTACCTGATCTGAAGCAGAAGGCTGCCCATTTGTTATTAGGACGTTATTAGTGTTTGGTGGGATGGCCTGGCGATCTAGATCATGTAATTCTTTCTTCAATACCTCCTTTTGTCCTGGAAGAGACAATGAATCCCATAGAGAAATGCTCACATGCAATTTCTTCATTTGATCAATTATATTAACTTGGGGGCTGATTCCCTTTGTACTTTCCTTTAGGCTGATCCCAGCGGGAGCTGTAGACTGGGGAGCTAGAGGTGCAAACGGTTGTCTGGAAATTGGGGCCCTTTGAAATGGGTGTGATGGAGGATTCGTTGTTGCCTGAGGGGAATCTTGCATTTCTCCAATTGCTCTTCTTTTAAATCTTGTGTTGGCTGCAATGCAATCAGCTTGATTATTTGCAGTGCCTCTATGATTAATTGCACAAAGCTCACCCTCTTCGTGATTTATCAGGGTAGAATCCGATTGAGTTTGATTGTTACTTGTGTTGGGCTGAGCTGGAAACTCAAAAAATTGAGAAAAATCAGCAGCTTGATTTTCTGAATTCTAGAAAAAATTCATCATATCATTCATGTGGACAACCTGCTCTTGACCTTGTCCCATGGTTGAACAACCTGGCTGCTCCTACACTAGATTATTCTGAGTAGGCACCATGGCTTTAGATGACGAAGAGGGACCTGAGTTATAATTTTGATAAGGCCTGGTTGTAGTGAGCTGCCCCTGACCTTGGTTATAATTTTGAAAGGGGGGTCTAGGGGCATGGCCATAATTCTGATAACCCTGGTTTGGCTTGTTGCCTTGAGCTTGCTGCCTTTTAAGGGCAACAAGTTCATTTGACATGCTCTGCAATAAGCCCTTAACTTCATTTAATTCATTAGATGGAATAGCAATTGGATTCTCAATGACAGGTAGGGGAGCAATTGTGGGAGCGACAGCCTGAATTGGGGGCAGCGGTTCTGGGAAAAGTGGCATATGAGGCCTAGGGGCAATTTTCCCAGCTTGAATCAAGCAATTTTTGGCTGCAATGGCAATGTCATACGCGGTCGACAGTATATGTCCTCCCATAGATTGGATCATCATAGCAATGTCACTATTTAATGCTTTTAAATAGTACAAGAAAGCATAGCTGGGAGTCGGCCTTACTAGGATGGGAATTCTATCCCAAGTCTTTTGAAACCACGTATTGAAGTCGTGCATGTACTCGTGCGGAGCTCTTTTTATAATCGTCAGTTGCTCAGCAAGAGAGAGGCCGTCACTTTTTTCTCCAAAATGATCAGTTAAATGGGTGCCCAATTCATTCCAGGAATGTATGGAATTCACAGGCAAGGTGTCATACCAATCGAGAGCTTTCCCTTTCAGAGGCAAGGCTAACAGTCTGATGGCAATGTTTTCTTCTGTTATGTTGTGAATATTGCAAAGGTTGGCAATATTCTTGATATGCTCAACAACTATAATAGGTCCCACTCCATCAAAAGAGGGCACATTTTTTAAAGTTGTTCCTGGAATTGGGTCATAGCGTGGGAGGTTTAAGGGGCTCTCACCGCAAAAAGCTGCAAAAGGCAATGCCATGGCTGGAACAGGTTGTATTTGTGGCTGAGCTGGGTTGGTGTTCCTAGCAACAAGTCTAGGAGGGTTTACTAGTGGATAAGGGCGAGTTATTTCAAACCTGATCCTTTTAGCACAGTTTAAAGGCAACTCAATGAAAACAAAAGGGACCCCTCTTGAAGCTGACCTTGTGGTAACCTTTGGCATAGAAGTTTAAGTGACTGGTCTTAAAAATAAAGAACTGAGCTCTTACCAGTGGAGTCGCCAGATGCTGGAAAATATTTGAAATGACAGTAGCAAGACCAGCATCAATCCTGAAATACTATTGCATTAGAAACTGATAAAAATACGATCCCACCGAGTGTGCCAAAACTGTTAACGCGCACGGTGATGTATTGATGGTTCCTCTACTGTAATAAGATCAGCGAGTAACCCTGCAACTTTTTTGATTAAAAACTTGGAATCCCATTGGGCGTGCCAAAACTATTGACACACATGGTGCTGTATTGGTGGTTCCTCTACTGTAACAAGATCAGCGAGTAACCCTACAACTTTTCTGATTAAAAACTTGGAATCCCACCGGGTATGCCAAAATTGTTGACGCGCACGGTGCTGTATTGGTGGTTCCTCTACTGTAATAGGATTAACGAGTAACCCTGTAACTTTTCTGATTAAAAAATTGGAGTCCCACCGGGCGTGCCAAAACTGTTGACGCTGGAAAGTGCACCCAGTGGTAGGAGAACGGATTCATGCCCTCTCCTCACAACATGGAAACTCCTCTCTCACCTGTGGGATGGCGAAGCAGGAGAGGAGAGTCTTTAGATATGGACTAGTTCCCTCTGATGTATCTTGTTTATTTTAGGCAGTGCAAAAATATAGATATACTGGGGGGGATGAAAAAGAAAGGAAGTACAAGAAAGCAAATAGCCTACTCTAAAAGAGGTGATACACCAAAATAAAGGGTTGACCTTCCAGATCCACTCTCAGAATCAAGGGAAATGCAAGTATACTCTACACATCTGGCAAAAGAATCAGGTTGCTGAGACTAACAGGGAGGCTATAATGGAAAATACATAATAGAAGTTTATCGAGGTGCTGTGAAATGCACACTTAGAAGCAACTTACTCTATCATGTCTTTCTCAAGTATTGATCTTCTCCTTTCAGCTGCAGAACCGACACCTTGTAGATAGCTGGTTTGTTGGCATTACCTGTGAAATCATGGAAGATAATGACTAAACACAAATAATACTCATGACATACACATCAAATCAATCCAAGATGGAGGTAAAAGACTGTATTTATTGATTCAGGTGGAGAATTTGTAGAGCAGTGCTCTTTACAAAATTGGGGAAGATTTCTCGATAAATCACCAAGTCTGTGTATTTATATGGGAAGAGCCAAGAGGAGTCTCATTGGGAAGAGTGAAAAAACACTATAGCTAATGTCATAAGTCTACCAAGACCATGCTTGTTTCCTCGTTTTGCGTGTTGGTCTTCTCCTTCGGTGACTAGGCAGGCTTTTTCCTATGCTCTGTAGGGGTTTTTTGCCGCCTGCTGTCATGGACTTCACGTGGGACTTCTGTCGACGTCGGCTGATAAGCTGGCGACTGCGGTAGTTTTGCCTACGTCAGTCGATTTAAGCTGCCGACTGCGGTAGTTTTGCTGACGTCAGCCGATGTTAATGGCCTCTTTTTCTCCATCGGCTGCTTCACGCGGCAATTTTGCCACCCATTGCTTGTGTGTAGGTGGTCTCTTTTTACCCGCTAGTGTTGTGGGCAACGATTTGGCCGCCCTCTGCATTTTGTCTGCCCTTCTTTCGCCTTAGTGTTAAATGCCCCAGCTCTTTTCCTCTCTTTTTGTGTGAACGTTTGAAGACTCTGCCTTTTGATACCGTGAACGTCAACGAATGAGGCCGATGAACCAATGCTCTGAAACGGAGCTGTTGAACCCTGAATATGGACCTTACAACCTGAAATGACTGGCCATGTAAAGCAGGTGTAGAAGGTGACCGAGATTTTGCCTGAGGGGCAAAATTGGGTCAACAGGTTCTCTTAATCATAATCTACCCTCATGGTCTGCTCCATGACACTCATGATCACATGGTCATATGGTATTAGCATTCATATGGTACTATGGCCATTCCTTCATCCTTACACACTCAGCTTTGCTTTTGATCACATTAAACTACCTCTCACCCATACAAATCTGTCATTGCTCAATAAGCCCTCTATCACCTTGGTTAGTTCACATAGGCACTGATATTCATATGCAAACCTCTTGTATGTTATTCATTACATCTCTCTGATGGTCCATATGACCTCTTCCTACCATTCTTTATGCTCTTTTATTCACTTTCACACTCGCTTGTCTTTCACTCACAAAATAGGCCTAATTATCCTTGCTTTTATACAAGTCACTTTCTCTCACACACCTTGGTCAACCATACACACTTGTTCACTTAGATTTTTAATTCAATAGGCCTTAGGAAATTACACAAACATGAAATAAACATTATAATAGGTCGTTCATAGCGTATAAGACCAAAACCCCCTTTTAGGCCTTAAGGAGACCTAATTCAATTAGGACTTCATTAACACACGTTACCATTTAAGCTCATTGGAACACTCTCAAAATTCTAAAACATCAATAAAATATAAAATAATACTCAAATATACCTTATCCAACTTCACTTTAGGTCTATAACATCTTTTAGGTCCAACCACCACTTGAACCTCTTCTCAAAACATTGTTCATAATATAACTATGAATAACCAAAAAATCTGTCTTAAACAACTAAAGCATAAGAAAATTTTTGATAAATAACTATGGAAAAAATTAACACATAAAGATGATAAATAAACTTAAAAACTTCACCAAGTTCATTATAATTTAATACACAGTGCAAAAGGACTCAAACCCTTCTATGCAAGTTGCCCACTCAGAACTGCCAACTAGCTTCAAAACATGGTTATGGAAACATGAACTTATGATACATGAAAAAGCATACTTAATAACTTCCAATTCATTAATATGATATTAAAAAAACCTAATCACAAATTTTCACAAATAGAGCATAAGCTCTGATATCAACTATTGGTCTTACAGATCAATCTGTTGACATTCTCTTTCACAGTCCTTACTTAGCCAAACAAGCCATTTTGGCCTTGATGTTTCAGCCTCTTACACTGAATTTAAAAAATTTAAAAATCATGGATATATCATTCAAGTCCCAAAAAACATAATTATATGAATTAGATATATTTACTCATGGCATAGAATCTCAAACCCATTGTTTCAACTTGCTTACCTAAAACTGCCAGTTTGCCTTAAAGACCAGTCATGATGATTTTAAATTTAAACACCAATGTAGACATATTAAAATTTTATTTATTCATGTGAATTATCCTATATTATTATATCATTATAATATCAATATATAACATGGTTATATGGCAATATTGGTCTTGCAGACCAATCTCACAACCTTGCACCTTCACTGTCTCATATTCACTAGACAGGTCAACTTATGAGTAATATTTTCATCATTAATATTGACCTTAAAAACATATATCAAATATGAACATTTATTAAATTTATTGAAAATTATATCCATGCACTTGGATCCATCCCTAATCAACTTCTCACTTCTGCCTGATTTTCTCATTGTCTGCACCACTAGGTCTATTAGCGATTGGTCAACTTGTATGACCAATTTATCACCCTTAAGGGATAAAAAATACTTATAACCACCATGTACATAATATACAATTCTAAATATTTAACCTTTCTCCAATTAGTAACTTTGATGCAGTCAACTCTGACTACTATAACAAATCTCTAAGAAACAGGGCCTTTCATGTAAGGTCCACTCACTCTCATGATTAAAAAAACACACTTGGATATGATTGAGAGAGTTAAATTCATTATATAATATGTAAAATATCCAAATAAATCCATTCTAATCACTTTAGAATAATTTCTTTCACATTGATTCATTATTAGGGTTCTTTGAGGTTTTAAACCATCTTACAGTCTTAACAATCATTCATAAAGCTTAGCCCCTTATTCTAGAAACCAACACTTGAAAATTTGAGCTAGGACCCTTCCTCATCTACCATGAATAGCTTAGGTTCTCATGTAGAGGTTACACATGCCCATAAACACTTAAAGGTTTTTTTTGGGTTGAGAACCCTCCATTTTTGTACTCAATAGACCTCAAAACACTTTTTCTTGCCTTAATCTTAAAATTTTGACCTAAAATTTGGTCAACATAATTAAAACAACATGATAAAAAAATTTCAATGTGCACATAATCACACTTTCCTTTAAAACTGATCTTGATACCCCATATGGCCACCATCTCTCTCTTTGCTCCTTAGGCCTTTAACTTGTATGTCACAATAGGTCTTGAAGTTGACCTTCTAACCACTGTCAAAGCTCTCAACACCTCATACAAAATCAAACGACCTCATACAAACTCTTCTTTAGAGCTTCAATATAACATCTTTTTATCTCAATGGATCATCTTCATAGCTACTTACATAGATATTTGGAGCTCAACTAAGGATCTTCATAGCTCACTGTGTTCTATGTCGATCTTCAAAACTATTGCCAAAACTATTGATGACTTCTCAAGCCTTCAAATTCTCTCTCAATAGCCTCTTATTTGGAGCTTCAATATAACATCTTTGTATCTTGACATAGCATCTTCAAATTTTCTTACATAGATCTTCAGAGCTCGACTAAGGATCTTCATAGCTCCCAATTTTCTATGTCGAGTCTTCAAAACTATTGCCAAAAAGGTGTTGCCAAAATTATTGATGAATTCTCAAGCCTTGAAATTTTCTCTCATTAGAGAGACATTAGGTTTCCGGTCTTCCTTTTCATATCAAACATAAAAGCTCATACCCCACACACCATGCATTTTTACATCAACCTTGACATCAAATGATATCAACCTTGACATCAATGACAACACTTATCAACACCTCCCCATGTGTTGGTGTGTTTGTGAGTGTGAGGCTTGATACTTTTTAAAAAATAAATGGGGTATGGTAAACCCTCTCCTCTAGAAGCAGACATTTACTCCCATGTCTTGGTTTATGTGGTCTAACTACCAAAGTGAGGATCACACATGCTCAAACATTTAGACTGCTTTATGCTATCAGAGTAAAATCTTTTTTATTTTTATTATATTGATGGCTAGCTTGTCAACATCCAACCAAATATTGTCTTGTCAGACCACTCTCCCACTTCCTTTAAATTGGAATGGACCATTGGGAAATATAAGGTACCATGTAATCATTTCTTTCTCAACATGTCTATGTTAAGTCATGTTGGCACCAACTGACTCATCCATCATATTTGGGACATGGCCCTGCAACCCCTATATACCTCCATCTAGATTAAGTGGTGGAATGAATCCATTCTTTGCACCACCTCCTTCCTCCACCACCATGACAAACATGTTGCCTAGATTCTCAAGCACTCGAAAGAGGTTACCATCCAATAATTTAAATGGGTCTCTACCTCCCTTAAGATAAAATCTTTCAATATCTAGCTTCAAAGGCTTGTTGATCCTTTAAACACCACTTTAATATGGATAAAAATCATGCAACCATGGGTGCCCAACTTGGAGCTCGATTACACTGGCTCAAAGTTGGCAACAAAGCCTCCAAGGATTTTTTCAAAGTTTGTAAAGCCAAGCAAGCTCGTAGGTAAATTAAATCCATACAAGTGGCTCAATCCCATCTCACCTCTTAGGCTAATATCTCCTTGGCTTTTCTGTAACATTACCAATAGATTTTCCATGCACATCCCCTTATGACTGAGAGGTCCCATGCTCTTCAAAATTACCTCAAAGTAGTGCCATGCAAGCTCAAGCCTATAGATAATTAGCTATGTGATACCCCACTCACCTTAAAAGAGCTTATAAAGGCTTTGAACTATATGAGTAATGATAAGGCCCCTAGCCTTGATGGCTTCCCCTATGAGTTTTACAAATCCAATTGTGAATTCACCGACCCTTACTTGCTATAAGTTTACAAAGAAGCCCTGCAAAATTAGTCTCTTGGACCTATGATTAACCAAGGCAATATCAAATTCATCCCTAAAGTCAGGGATCCTAAGCTTCTCACCAGTTGGAAGCTGATAACTTTACTAAATTTTTATTGCAATATCCTCACAAAAACCCTTGACAACTGCATCTAACTTATCTTACCTTCCATTATTAGACCAGAGGAAATAGGTTTTATTAGAGGAAGATATATACTTGACAATCTTATTGTAGTCTGGGAGGGCATCGACTGGGCCACTCCTCTCTACAGAGAGTTATTTTTCTAAAGCTAGATTTTAAAAAAACTTATGATAATATTGAGTGGCACTTTATTCTTTCCATGCTCAAAGTGCTTGGCTTTGGTCCTTATTTTATTAGAGTTTTGCAGACCTTACTTCATGATGCCTCTACCTACCTCACTATCAATGGCCATTATACCTCAAGAATTGAACTCCAGTACTCTATACATCAAGGATGTCCCCTTGCTCCTGCACTTTATGTTCTTGATTTTGAAGCTTTGGGGTATCTTTTGGCTTGTAAGGCCTCTCAGGGGCTTTTTTGAGGCATTATTTTACCCGACCACACCTCTCAACTTATTAATGTTTACTTTGCAGATGACACCTTTCTCATACTTGAAGAGCAAGAGGCCACCTTCATTGAATACATGAAGTGTCTTGAAACCTTTTGTTTGGCTTCAAGCTCAAGACTTCAATGGAGGAAAACCCATTGTTTCTACCAAAACATGATGCTAGTACCTGAGTGGCTTAAAAAAATTAATTGGTATTGGATTGCTCGAGGAGAATAATTCAAGTTCTTGGGTATCCCCTTTACATTTGACATCTTGCATTCTAATCTTTGGTAATATGTTATAAATAGGATTGTAAGGATAATTGACTACTAGATCACTAAGCCCCTCTCTCTGGTGAGCTACTTCTAGACTTTCACTAAGATTTTGGTGGCCACTCATGTGTACTGCTCTTCTTATTGGGCCCCTTCTAAGGCATCCTATGATAGTCTATCCAAGATTCTTAGTGATTTCATCTTGGATAATTCTAAAAAAACATGGGGTTTTCATCAGGTGGCCTAGGATATTTTATTTTTTCCTCATGACATAGGTAACATGGGCATAATTGACACTTATCAATAAAGCATGGCCTTATGTGCTAAATGGGTTGTTTGGGCCATTGAGGGAAATGAGGCTTGGAAAATCCTCCTCTGCCATTGTATTTCTTTGGGTTCTCCCTATATAAAAACCAAATATAATAATATTGGCTTTTAGTCTCTTCTTATCACTACTATGCTATATAAAATTATAGGATCTTTCATGGACAAGAATATCTAAAAATATTTCAAAGCAATCAAACCCCACTTAAAGTGGGTAGGGGATGGATTTCATATAATTTTATCTTTCAATTATCATAGCTTATGGTGGTCTTTTATTCTCACCAATTCTTCTATTCCCCTATCTAAAATCCTTGGTATTAAATCATTTCATTTAATATGTAAAATAATTTACACTATTCATGATTTGGTTAGTTATAGAGACTGGATCCCGTAGCTAGATTTGAAAATCAAGTATCAATTAAACAATGCTAACATACCTTCTATCCTTCATATTCAAGAGTTACTCCTTGATGTTATGCTCCACAAGCTTGGCCTTCATCCTCCTTGGGCATGGTGGAAAGACTAGAGGTGGAACTGTGATACACATTTTAAAGCCTTTTCTCCAAGACTTTTGCATCAAGTGATGACTCCCTTCTCCCCAAATCTTAACAATCTCAACATATGTTGGGGCCTTCAATCCTCTCCTACGACCTAGCTCACCCATCTAGAACATATGTGGCACCCAAGATTAGGGATTAAATTAGCTCACTTTCTTTGGTGCTTAATATACCAAGGGATCCCCATCAGTGAGAGGCTACTCCACCTCTGCATTTCCCATCCCTTTTGTCCATCCTACAAGTGACTTGAATCCTTTAAATATTTATTTTGGCTTTGCCCCAAATCTCAATCTTCTTAGCATTGGATCTATTCTCTATTCTAGCCTTTTCATCTTGAACCATTTTCCTAGAGATAGGTGTTTTTCAGGGATTATTCTAATTGGCCAACTTTTATTGCTTTTTTGTGGTAGTTTTTCATGCTATCATCCTTTTTTAGCTTTGTAAATCTAAAATAATGCTATATTTAATCATGATTATTGTGATATTCCATTCTCTATTGATGAGAAAGTGGTTGTTATCTCCTCAATGTACTTTTAGATCTAGGCTCAAGTGGAGAAGATAGAACTAGACCTCAATCACGTGTAGGATCTCCTCGACCACTAGGGGGTTACCCCATGCACTATGAGTAAAGTTCCACCCTATAATCCACTAATACCTCCTCCTAGAAGGCACCAAATTATATGTTAGTCCCACAGTAGGGGCCACTTTTTGCCTTGCCCTCCTCTAAGGGGTGCTTGGGGTGCTTTTGGAAAATTTGATGTTGGTCTTACTCAATGAATTATAATAAGTAAAATTATTCCTGATTCATCCACCTTTGGTTGGCTAATAATAATTCATGATGACCCCCTTGATGGATGGACTACTCTGGAGATCCTAGGTGAGGAACTACCTACTTGTTCGACACTTCCTAAGGATGACCCTTGCATTTGCCTCCTAGGGTGATGACATGTGCTTTATTTTCTCTCTAGTGATTTATAGTTCTACTTGTTCTTACCATGTTCTATAAAATAGTTTGTTTATGTTTTAAGTCAATGTTTTTTCCCAGCATGGAGTATGGGTTGTGATTTGTCCAGCTACATTACTATGTAACCTTTTGTATTATATTTCGATTTTTTTATTATAATATGAGGTGTTCTAATAGTAAAATAAAGCATATAAAATTTAAAAGTAGAAACCTTAATTATCAACATTTATACCAATTTTTTATAAGTGTAAACTAGACCCAATCAAGTTGTTTATGATTTAATTTCCCTAGTAAAGTAACAATGGCATTGTATTCATGAGTAAACCATGCCCCTTAACTTATATAGTTAAAAAAAAAACATAGATTTAGATTGAATTCAATATTTATAAATTGTAAGTTTGGCAGTTATAATATAATAATATCATTATGTAATATGTATTGCATGATACATCGCACATGTATGGTTTAGTTTTTTAATTTAATTATTATATTAATATAATAAATATAATAATAAATTATAGTTCAATACTTTTATTTATTGTATTTAATAATTTAATAAATATTTTAATGTTTAGATTTTTTAAATTTGTAATATTATATTTATATTATTTTACTTTTTGGCTTAATTTTAACAATTTTATTATTTTCTTTTTTATTTACACATTGGTTACTTTTTAACCATTTTTATGTTAAAGGTATGGGGATAGCCTATAAATTATGGAATAATATATTCTAAGTGGGTCAATTAAATAATTTAGATTTATAATATTCTAGTAAATATACTAAAATTAAGAATATGTTATATATAGAAAAGTATACTGCCAAAAAATAATTTAAAAGTATCAATGCAAAGAAGAAACAACACAACATATATAATGATGCACAAGTATATATGACATGCACATGTGTCAAAGAAGATAGTCTAGTGATTCACACTGATTCATCAAATTCTTGAAATTAGTTTTATGTTAGCTGAGACACTAGCATTGATGCTTTTGTCATGATTTTGATGTTTTTTCTTGGTTCAAAATATAGATCTTTTTCTAGAATAGTTGATTATACCTATTAGGGTTCACTCTCACCTTGAAATATATTCATTCATATATTGTGCATAGGTTTCCATAATCAATATTTTATTCAAAACACTAAGTCCTCCAATTAAGACATGTCACCTTGTAATATAGAGGTTAATGGGCTCAATTGAAGTCAAGATAACTTCAAAGACTCATTCATTAATGAGTGTTGACTACATAACCATATACTTCAAAGAAGGCCTTATACTGATGTAGTTATCCCCCTTATGTGGGCTTGTGTGTGAATAATTGTACAATATGATATATGTGAGTGCATCTAGTGATCTAACTTGTAACTTGATAAATAATACTCATGGGATTCTCTTTGAATGCTTCAGAACTACAAGAATATTGCTTCTATGACTGATTTGAAAATAGGTAAGAATAGGGTAAAATTGCTTAGTTGTGAAAATGATTTTTAGTAATGTAATGTGAGCTTGAGAAGTACTTGCTAAATAGATAATGAATGACCTTTGATTTGTATTTATACCACACTTTTTGAAATAATATCCCATGAGGGTTAAAGAAGATAATAGGCTAACTTGTACATTCAAGAAATTTTCAATTTTATCATTTGAAATTTAGGGACACTAACATCAAATTTGGGACACCAACATCGACAGAAATAATTTAATCTTGATACTAGTGTCCTATCAGGTAAAACTTTATTGAGGATTTGTAACTATCTATGCAAGATGGAAATAAGGTTTTATGTAGTTTGTAGGCTACATTTGATTTGTATCATCATAATTTTATATTTATACTATAGGCTAATAAATTTAGTATAGTGAGATGGATAATGTGAGCCTTGTGAAAGTGTGAAGGTCAAAAAACTGAAGGATTGAACCATGATTGTGTTACACCCCTAAACTTATGAGTACTAAGGTTATGGAATAGATAACATAGCCTTTATCTTTCATTTATTAATTCTTAATATTTAGGTAGACATAATTGGAATGAATGGGTGTGACATTTCTCTATTATGGGTATGACTCTTCGTAATTACAAGTATATATATGGTGGAGCATGGCTCTCCATAATCATCATAAGTTTTATTATTAAATTTATTTCCTCATTTATTCTGATTATTAGAGGTTTCCCCCTCAAAGTGTATTATATTTGAATTTTATTTCTATTATTATAAATAAATATCCTAAAAAGTGGTATCAAAGCATCGATTTTGTCAAAGATTTTTTTCTGCTATTTCTCTTAAATCATGGTGAATTTTTATACAATTTTTTTAGTGGATTTGAACAATCAATCAATGAGTCTACAGGAAATAAATTGGGATATGGTGATAATTATTGAGTGATTATTATGATTTTATGATTCTTCATAAAATGAATCTACATGCCATAATTTTTTTTCTAATTTTTTTATATTTTTAGAAAGCTCATAAAATTGTAGTCAAGTTCCTTTCTTTGTATTTTGAGATTTGAGGTATTTTACATTATGAAAATTGTTGGTCAAATTTGGTCAACAATGGAAGATATACTCCTGATACAATGCATGTTTTAATTATTTATGGGTACCACTCACTCTAGATACTTTCCTCCAAGAATTGAGAACAAATATAGAGCTAGAAATAAAACCAAATCAATAGCCTTGCCTTTTGAAACACAGTCCTTTTCTTCAACCACTGATCCCAATGATTCCCTTTATTTCCCACCACCTAAAATTAAAGGAAACATACCTTAGGGATGTGAAATAATGGTCACTTTATTAAGGAGAATTTGTTTGCCACATTTTTAATATCATTAAATGAGGGTCTATAGACTGGTTTAAATAGGATATAATGTCTGAATTCAAGTCCCTAATTAATCCACATCCTACACTCACTCATACACAACCAAACCATCCTAAAGGTCAAAATAAAGCAAACACAAGGTAATAGTTCCAAGGGCCAAAATTACACCTACCAAATTTGGACATCTAATATTTTGATGGTATGGATGTGACCTCCTAGATAAGTCTCATGGAACAAAATTTTAAAATTCACAATATACCAAATAATGCAAAGGTTGACATACCTTCACTACATATAGAATATGAACCTTATCAATGGTACCAATGGATGATGAGTGACAAGAAAGGGCAAGCGCTTGGTTGGGATGAATTTATTAATGACTTAGCATCCTAATATGATCATCCATGAAAGGGAATTTATTTCACCTAGCTAACAAATTTGAAACAAATAAGATTCGTAGCAGAATATAATGTAGAGCATATGAGATTGGCAATCCAAACTCTAGAAGCAATACTTTATCAAAGACTACAATTTTACATCAATGGAATAAATGAATGAATTAAGAATGATGTTCATTTTTTAGAACCTTGTATAGTTAGGAAAGAAATTCAACAAGCACTACACATTAAGCAATGAATCTCTACTACTAATATATTAATGCAAGGTCAAACTTTGGGATGGTAAGATAGAAACATGACTAATATTGTTGATATAAATATGATCAAATATTTTAACCCAATTAAAATTACCAATCTCTCTCCTCAACAGTAGTGGAAAAAAGAGAAAAGGGCCTATATTGAAATTGTGACAATAAATTTCCTAGAGGACATAAGTGTGCCAATGGTGAGAAAAGACTAATGATTATTGAGAATGAGGTTTTGGAAGAAGAAGAATTAGCTACAAAGGAACTAATAATAGATCCCTACTATCTCTCTACATGAATTAAATGGGATAAGCACAACACAAACACTCAAAGTGGTGGGTTATATTAAGAATAAGAAAATGATAATTTTAGTTGATATAAAGAGTACCCATAACTTCATTAGTAGTAAATTAGCTAAAGATCTCAATTGCTTTGTGTATCTAGTCTCCAATTTTCAAGTCATGATTTTTGATGGAAAACAACTCTCTTGTGGGGGTAAATGTCATCATATCAAGCTCTCAATATGGTACTATCAACTAGATTCATAAATGTTTACCATACTGATTGGAAGAGCTAATGTAGTTTTGGGAGTGCAATGGCTTAAATAATTGGGATAGTGTCTTTCAATTTTAAAGACTTATTCATGGTTTTCAATTTAAATGGAAAAAATACACACTTAATGGGATGAAATCCCCACAAATACAAATTATTATCTCTCATGGGATGGATAAATTACTTAAGAAAGGATCTTATGGCATAGTGGCACAACTACATTTCTTGGAAGCACATGATGTAGAAAATCAGGACCTACCAAATCTTTAAATAATTATTCAACATCAAAAAGTATTTTAGGGACCAAAGGGCCTACCTCTAGTCTGAGATCATGATCATGCACTTGAATTGAGTCTAGGAAGTATCCCTCCTAACATTAGACCTTATCACTACACCTATGAACAAAAGTCAAAAATTGAAAAATTGATGAAGGAAATGCTAGACTTAGGTATTGTTCATCCCAGTAAAAGTGCTTATTCATCTCCAGTGGTTATGATTAAAAAAGAATGAGTCATGGAGAATGTGCCTATATTATAGGGAACTCAATAAGATCACTTTGAAAGATAATTTTCATATTCCTACCATTAATAAATTATTGGATAAATTGAATGGTGTTGTTTTCTTTACTAAGTTAGATAAGTATGTTTGGAAAGGAAAATACTTATGGTAAAAAAATAGACTCTTTTTGTGTAAAAATTCAGAATTGAAATCTAGTATCTTGTCTCAAATGCATGAATCACCCATTAAAGGACATTCTGGGTTCTTAAAGACTTATCACTATATAAATAAGGATTTTTTTGGAAGGCCTTAATGGGGATGTACAAAAATTTATGGAAAAATGTTTGATATGTCAACAAAATAAAGGAGAAAGGATTAAGACCAAAGGTCTCTTGCAACCATTAACCTTTCCATCACAACATTGGGAATAAATATCAGTGGACTTCATTATAGGCCTAATTAAATTGAATAACATGGATGTGATATTAGTTGTTGTTGATTGACTCACCAAGTACACAAAATTTTTGTGGGTTTCTCATCCATTTCAAGCTAGTAATATGCCATATGTATTCATGGAAAGGTACAAAAATTACATGGAATTCCCAAAATCATTATGAGTGATCATGATCCTATCTTCACTAGCATATTTTGGATTGAACGATTTTCTATGTGGGGTACAAAAATTGCCCGTAGTTTATCTTATCATCCATAATCACAAGGCCAAATTAAAATTGTGAATAAATGTCTCAAAGGATACCCACATTGTCTTGCCTCATAAACACAAACATAATTATCCATGTGGATTTCATAGGTACTGTTGGTTGAATATTTTGTCGATCAGCGTACTGATAAACAAAATAGGTCTGTGTTGGGGATCAACCAACAATGTTGATTACTATATGAAAGCAATTAAATGCAGAATTAAACTAGAAAGATAAGTAACTAGAATCAGAAATAGCAAAGAACAAGAGATACAAGAAACCACCCTGAAAACTTGTATTAAACTCTTTACAAAAGGAATTACAATTGAAGAAACTTCTTTTCTTCCACACCTCTCTCAGATGTACATATCTCTTCCTAGATCTCTTTCCCTCAAGAGTTATCTCTCTCAATTACAATCAATTCCAACAACCTGGATTGATTCACATATACAAATATTGTACAGTCCAATTAAGCTATGAAGATTTAATATTATATATAAAATTAGGAAACATGATCATGCATTTACAACCAATAGATGCACCTCCTAAACAAGGGCTCTAAAACAGTCTTACTAAAGATAGAGACGCAGACTTAAGACTATGACTTAATCCTATCATGTAAACATTTTGTTCATCCACGAAAATAGTCTTTCGAGAACACACAGGTAACCAACATCGGTCCCTACCTGTCTGACTATGACTGATGTCGACCAAACTATGACTGACGCTAGCAGCTCTAAGTCTATCCATGACCGACGTCGGTCGCTCCTGATCGACGCCGGTGACTGTGTAACTCCTACAACCTGCAACTCACTCATTTGGTGAAGGTTTTAGCTCCACACCTTAACAATCTCCCACTTGGAGATAAACAGCTACACCAGTACCTATACAGCAATATCTTCTAGCTCCTCCATCTTCAAACTCAATCATGAAGACCAATGAAAGTTGAAAGAAGATTCAACTTCTCTTTTGTAACCGGCTTGGTTAACATATCTGCAGGATTCTTATTTGTATGGATCTTCTCCAGCTTCAACTCACCATCCTCTAATACCTGTCTAATGAAGTGGTACCTAAGCTGTATATGCTTTGTTCTTGAATGAAAGGCTAAATTCTTAGCCAAATGGATTGCACTTTGACTATCACTGTATAGTCTGCAACTCTCTTGCTCCTTTCCAAGCTCTTCCATGAACCGTGTCATCCATATCATCTCTTTGCTAGCCTCTGTGACTGCAATATATTCTCCTTCTGTAGTTGACAAGGCAATAACCTTCTGTAACTTTGATATCCAGCTAACTGCCATTCCACCTATAGTGAAAACATATCATGTGGTGCTTCTCCTACCATCCGAATCACCTGCCATATCTGAATCTACATAACCATGTAGAGAAGTATTTGAACCTCCATAGCACAAATGCCTACTGCTAGTTCCTCTCAGATATCTAAGGATCCACTGAACTGCTTTCCATTGCTCCTTCCCTGGATTGGCCATATACTTACTTACAACTCCCACTGCTTGGGCAATATCAGGCCTAGTACAAACAATTGCATACATTAAGCTTCCAACTGTGGAAGCACATGGAACTTTCCTCATGTACTCTACCTCATCATGTGAATTAGGACATTGTTCTTTACTCAACTTAAAATGTCAAGCCATAGGTGTGCTTACCGGTTTTGCATCCTGCATATTGAACCATTTCAACACCTTGTTCACATAATCCTCTTGAGACAAAATCAACTTGTGATTTTTCCTATTTCTCTTAATATTCATGCCAAGGATTTTCTTTGCTACTCCCAAATCCTTCATGGCAAATGTGTGAGCTAATTTCACCTTAAGCTCAGAGATATCCTGCATGTGTGATCTTGCAACTAGCATATCATCTACATACAACAACAGAATAATATATCTACCATTATCCAATCTCTTAAAATACACACAATGGTTAGATTGACATCTATTGTAGCCATGCTCAGTCATAAATCTGTCAAACCTCAAATACCATTGCCTAGGAGCTTGCTTGAGGCCATACAAGCTTTTCTTCAATCTGCACACAAGTTTCTCCTTACCCTTGACCGCATATCCTTCCGGCTGATCCATATATATTTCTTCATCTAAATCTCCATGAAGAAACATTGTCTTAACATCAAGCTGCTCAAGATGCAAATCCTCAATAGCAACTAAAGACAATACAGTCTGTATAGAAGTCATTTTAACAACAAGAGAAAAAATCTCATCAAAATCAATACCTGGTTTTTGTGCAAATCCTTTCACTACCAATCTAGCCTTATATCTCATCTTTCCATTCTCACCTTCCTTCAACCTGTAGATCCATCTATTCTTCAGTGTCTTCTTTCCTGCTAGCAACTCAACCAAATCCCATGTTTGGTTCTCTCTCAAGGAATCAATCTCCTCATTCATGCCTAGCTCCCACTGATCCTTGGATTCCACTAGTATTGCTTCATCAAAACTCTATGGTTATCCACCATCAGTTAGCAATAAATAGAATAATGAAGGGGAATATCGAATTGGAGGTTTACTTACTCTTTTTGACCTCCTAATGGGTGTCTGAGACATCCACAACATGCTGTCCACCCAAATTATCTGACAGTGACCGACCTCGGTCACCTCCAGGCCTGTTATTGGCTGACATCGGTTCCACCTGACCGATGTCGGTTCCTACCTAACCGATGTCAGTCACTGTCTGACTGACATCGGTTCCTGTATTGCTGACGTCAATTTTTGCCTGACCGACGTCGGTCTCTATGTTTTCTTGTCTGTGATTATTCTTTCTTGTAAGCTCATTTTGGACCATCACCTCATCCAATTCTCCATTGCTCTACCCAGATTGATTCAACTTCTTGATCTGATCACTATACATCACTTTTTCATTGAAAACAACATCATGGCTCCTAATTATCTTGTTAGTTCCTAGATTCCAAAACTTGAATCCGTGTTAAGGTGTGGAGCCTAAAAGCTTCACATATGAGTGCATTACCAAAGTTGCAGGTTTACACAGTCACCAGCGTCAGTCAAGAGCGATCGACGTTGGTCAGGAGCAGTTGAAGATACGCCAGCATCGACAGAGGATCAGCCGACGATGGTCACAGGCAAGCAAGAAGGAACCAGCGTCGGTTACCTGTGCGTCCAGAATGCTATTTCTGAGGACAAAACCGAGTGTTTGCATGATGAGCTTAAGTCTTAGTCTTAAGTTCACGTTTCTATTTTTAGTAAGATTATTTTTAGAGCCCTTGTTCAAGAGACTTAACTATTGGTTGTAAGTGCATGCTCCAGTTTCCTAATTCTATATGTAGGAAAGATCTTAGCTTATTGTAGATGAGTAGAACATTGTGAATGTTTGAAGAACAGTACAGAGTTGCATCAATACAGGTTGTTGGATTTGATTGTACTTGAGAGAGAGAGCTCTTGAAGAATAGAGATCTAGAGAGAGATCTTGTGCATCTGAGAGAGGTGTGGAAGAAAGAAGTTTTTTCAATTGTATTCCTTTTGTAAAGAGTTTAATACAAGTTTTCAGGGTGGTTTCTTGTATCTCTTGTTCTCTGCTATTTATCATTCTAGTTACTTATCTATCTGATTTAATTCTGCGTTTATTGCTTTCACAAGTGTAATCATTGTTGGTTGATCCCCAACAAGTGGTATCAGAGCCAGGTTCACTAACATGTGGTTCAGATCTGTGTAGTGTGTATTGATTACAGGTTGCTCACAGGGGTTTCTGCAGGGATTTCTGTTTGAGTGGGAGAAGCAATGGCAGAAGAAAGTAAATTGAGAATGGAGAAGTTTAATGGCAAGAACTATCAACATTGGAGAATGCAGATAGAGGAATATCTATATCAAAAATATCTTTACTTACCGTTAGGTGGGATTGCAAAGAAGCCCAAGGACATGGAAGATGAAGAATGGGAAGTTCTTGATAGAAAGGCTCTGGGGTCTATAAGACTGAGTCTAGCATCTACTGTGATATCTAATTTATCACAGGAAAAAACAATGGTAGAATTGATGAATACTTTAGAAAATTTGTATGAAAAACCCTCAGCTTCTAATAAGGTATATCTTATGAAGCAGTTATTTAATTTGCATATGCAAGAAGGTGGATCTGTATCTAATCACCTGAATGATTTCCATGGAATTGTTAATCAATTAAGTTCAGTCAATATTGTATTTGATGATGAAATAAAAGCTCTTTTAATATTATGTTCTTTGCCTGAAAGCTGGCATGGCTTGGTAATGGCAGTTTCTAATACTGCATCTGCTTCGAATATTTTAAAAGTAGAGGATGTTGTTAGTGTTATCTTGAATGAGGAAATTCACAGGAAAAGCACAGAGAAAACATCAGGGAACGCTTTAAATCTTGAGAGCAGGGGAAGGCAAAAAGAGAAGAGCAAGAGGAGATCAAGATCTAAGTCTAAGGTGAGAGGTAGATCCAAATCCAGAAATGGCAGGAGGCCATAATGCTGGAATTGTGGAAAGATGGGGCACATAAGCAGAGATTGCTGGTCAAATCCTAAGGAGGACAATCAGCACGAAGGAAAGGAAGAAGCAAAGGTTGCAGGTATTGCAAAAGATGCTTTAATATTCTCTTTGCATAATAATATAGAATCTTGGGTATTAGATTCTGGTGCATCTTTTCATGCTACCCTTAATAGAGAATATTTCAATGACTATATCCATAGAGATTTTGGAATAGTGTATCTAGGGGATGATGAGCCTTGTAAAATAATTGGCAAAGGTAAAGTGTAGCTGAAGATGCAGAATGGAAACACATGGGTGTTGAGAGATGTGATGCATGTTCCTAGCTTGAAGAAAAATTTGATTTCTGCAAGAAAGTTAGGGGATGAGGGTTGTACAGTAACTCTCACAGCAGAATCTTGGAAGGTGACCAAGGGTGCACTTGTTATGGCCAGAGGTAAGAGAGTAGGTACTCTCTATTTATGTAATTGTGTTACTAATATTTATCCTTCTGTATTATCTACTTCAGATGTGGATGCTAAATTGTGGCACTCAAGGCTTGGCCACATGAGTGAGAAAGGGATGTCAATTCTTAAGTCTAAAGGTAAGCTTTCAGATTTGAAAAGCATGGATCTAGAATTTTGTGAGCACTGTGTATTTGGAAAATAGAAAAGGGTTAGTTTTCTCAAGACTGGGTCTACTAAGAAGAGGCATAAGTTGTAGCTTGTTCACACAGACGTGTGGGGACCAGCTCAGATAGCTTCTATTGGAGGATCACAGTACTATGTTACGTTCATAGATGATGCTACAAGAAAGGTATGGATCTATTGTATTAAGAAGAAATCTGATGTATTTGAGACTTTTAAGATTTGGAAAGCTATGGTTGAGAATGAAACAGGCAGAAGATTAAAGTACTTGAGATCTGACAATGGTGGTGAGTTCTGTAGCCTTAAGTTCAACTGGTATTGTTATACGCATGGAATCTGTAGGTAAAGGATGGTTCCAAGGACACCTCAGTAGAATGGTATTGCTGAAAGGATGAACAGAACAATCATGGAGCGTGCAAGATGTATGAGATTGCATGCTGGTTTGCCCTTAGAGTTTTGGGTAGAAGCTGTTGACACTGCAGTGTACCTGATTAACAAAGGACCCTCTACAGCTCTGGATGGTGGAATCCCAGAAGAGGCATGGACAGGTAAAAAGGTAGATCTCTCATATCTCAAAGTTTTTGGTTGTGAAGCCTTTGTGCACGTAGATAAGGAAAATAGAAAGAAGCTTGATGCTAAGTCTATGAGGTGTACATTTATTGGCTATGGCTCAGATGATTTTGGTTTCAGATTTTGGAATCTAGAAAATAACAAGGTAATTAGGAGCCGTGATGTTGTTTTCAATGAAAAAGTGATGTATAGTGATAAGCTGAAGAAGCTAAATCAATCTAGGCAGAGCAATGGAGAATTGGATGAGGTGATGGTCCAAAATGAGCTCGTAGGAAAAAGAAATAATCACTTGCAAGAAAACATAGAGACTGACGTCAGCAGGGTCGAAACCGACGTCGGCAGAACAGAAATCGATGTCAGTCATACAGAGACCGATGTCAGCAGAACAGGCACCGACGTCGGCCAAGAAGAATCAGTGTCGGCCAGTAACAGGTCTGGAGGTGACCGAGGTTAGTCACTATCAGAGAATTTGGGTGGACAGTGTGTTGTGAATGAGTCTCAGATGCCCATCAAGAGGTCAAAAAGGGTAAGTAAGCCTCCAATTAGATATTCTCCTTAATTATACTATTTATTGCTAACTAATGGTGGAGAACCAGAGAGTTTTGAAGAAGCATTACAGGTGGAGTCCAAGAGTCAGTGGGAGCGTGGCATGGTTGAGGAGATGGAGTCTTTGAGAGAGAACCAAACATGGGATTTGGTTGAGTTGCCAGCTGGTAAGAGGACACTAAAGAATAGATGGACCTATAGGTTGAAGGAAGGTGAGAATGGACAAATGAGATATAAGGCCAGGTTGGTAGTGAAAGGATTTGCACAAAAGCTAGGTATTGATTTTGGTGAGATTTTTTCTCCTGTTGTTAAAATGACTTCTATACGGGTTGTATTGTCTTTGGTTGCTATTGAGGATTTGCATCTTGAGCAGCTAGATGTTAAGACAACATTTTTTCATGGAGATTTGGATGAGGAAATATACATGGAACAGCCAAAAGGATTTGAGGTCAAGGGTAAGGAGAAGTTAGTGTGCAGATTGAAGAAAAGCTTGTATGGCCTCAAGCAAGCTCCTAGACAGTGGTATTTGAAATTTGACAGGTTTATGACTGAGCATGGCTACAGTAGGTGTCAATCTGACCATTGTGTGTATTTTAAGAGATTGAATAATGGTAGATATATTATCTTATTGTTGTATGTAGATGATATGCTGGTTGAAGGATCACACATGCAGGATATCTTTGAGCTTAAGGTGAAATTAGCTCAAACGTTTGCTATGAAGGATTTGGGAGCAGCAAAGAAAATCCTTGGCATGAGCATTAAGAGAGACACAAAAAATCACAGATTGATATTGTCTCAAGAGAATTATGTGGACAAGGTGTTGAAACAGTTCAATATGCAAGATGCTAAACTGGTAAGCACACCTTTGGCTGGACATTTTAAGTTGAGTAAAGAACAATGTCTTAATTCACATGATGAGGTAGAGTACATGAGTAAGGTTCCATATTCTTTCGCAGTATGAAGTTTGATGTATGCAATGGTGTGTACTAGACCGAATATTGCCCAAGCAGTGGGAGTTGTAAGCAAGTATATGGCCAATCTATGTAAGGAACACTGGAAAGCAGTTCAGTGGATCCTTAGATATCTGAGAAGAACCAGCAGTAGGCACTTGTGCTATGGAGGTTCAGATACTTCTCTACATGGTTATGTAGATTCAGATATGGTAGGTGATTTGGATGGCAGGAGGAGCACCATAGGATATGTTTTCACTGTAGGTGGAACGACGGTTAGCTGGATATCAAACTTGCAGAAGGTTGTTGCCTTGTCAACTATAGAAGTAGAGTATATTTCAGCCATAGAAGCTAGCAAAGAGATGATATGGATGACACGGTTCATGAAAGAGCTTGGAAGGGAGCATGGGAGTTTTAGATTGTATAGTGACAGTCAGAGTGCAATCCATTTGGCTAAGAATTCAGCCTTTCATTCAAGAACCAAGCACATACAGCTAAGGTACCACTTCCTACGATAGGTATTGAAAGATGGTGAGTTGAAGCTGGAGAAGATCCATACAGATAGGAATCCTGCTGATATGTTAACCAAGCCGGTTAAAAAAGAGAAGTTGAATCTTCATTCAACTTCTATTGGTCTTCATGATTGAGTTGAAGATGGAGGAGCTAGAAGATGTTGTTGTATAGGTACTGGTGCAGCTGTTTATCTCCAAGTGGGAGATTGTTAAGGTGTGGAGCCTAAAAGCTTCACATATGAGTGCATTACCAAAGTTTCAGGTTTACACAGTCATCGGCGTCAGTCAGAAGTGATCGACGTTGGTCAGGAGCAGTTGAAGATATGCCGACGTCAACAGAGGATCAGCCGACGACGGTCACAGGCAAGCAAGCAGGAACCGGCGTCGGTTACCTGTGCGTCCAGAATGCTATTTCTGAGGACAAAACCGAGTGTTTGCATGATGAGCTTAAGTCTTAGTCTTAAGTTCATGTTTATATTTTTAGTAAGATTGTTTTTAGAGCCCTTGTTCAAGAGACTTAACTGTTGGTTGTAAGTGCATGCTCAAGTTTCCTAATTCTATATGTAGGAAAGATCTTTTTAGCTTATTGTAGATGAGTAGAACATTGTGAATGTTTGAAGAATAGTACAGAGTTGCATCAATCCAGGTTGTTGGAGTTGATTGTACTTGAGAGAGAGAGAGCTCTTGAGGAATAGAGATCTAGAGAGAGATCTTGTGCATCTGAGAGAGGTGTGGAAGAAAGAAGTTTCTTCAATTGTATTCCTTTTGTAAAGAGTTTAATACAAGTTTTCAGGGTGGTTTCTTGTATCTCTTGTTCTCTGCTATTTATCATTCTAGTTACTTATCTATTTGATTTAATTCTGCGTTTATTGCTTTCACAAGTGTAATCATTGTTGGTTGATCCCCAACAATCTGAAATCATCATAGCCATAGCCAATAAATGTGCACCTCATAGACTTAGCATCCAGCTTCTTTCTATTTTCCTTATCAACATGCACAAAGGCTTCACAACCAAAAACTTTGAGAAATGATAGGTCTATCTTTTTACCTGTCCATGCCTCTTCTAGAATTCCACCATCTAACACTGTAGAGGGTCCTCTGTTAATCAGGTAAACTGAGGTATCCATGACTTCTACCCAAAAATATAAGGGCAAACCAGCATGCAATCTCATACACCTTGCACGCTCCATGATTGTTCTGTTCATCCTTTTAGCAACTCCATTTTGTTGAGGTGTTCTTGGAACCATCCTTTGCCTGTGGATCCCATGCATATAACAATACCAATTGAACTTATGGCTACAAAACTCACCACCATTGTCAGATCTCAGGCACTTCAATCTCCTGCCTATTTTATTCTCAACCATAGCTTTCCAAATCTTAAAAGTGTCAAAAACATCAGATTTCTTCTTAATACAATAGACCCATACCTTTCTTGTAGCATCATCTATGAAGGAAACATAGTACTGTGATCCTCCAATAGAAGCAACTTGAGTTTGTCCCCACACATCTGTGTGAACAAGCTGCAATTTGTGCTTCTTCTTTGTTGACCCAGTCTTGAGAAAACTCACTCTCTTCTGTTTTCCAAAAATAGAGTCTTCACAAAAATCTAGATCTATGCTTTTTAAATTTGGAAACATACCTTTTGACATAAGAATTGTCATTCCCTTCTCACTCATGTGGCCAAGCCTTTGATGCCACAACTTTGCATCTACATCTGAAGTAGATAATACAGAAAGAGAATTATCAATAATACAATTACATAAATAGAGAGTACCTACTCTCTTACCTCTGGCCATTACAAGTGCACCCTTGGTAACCTTCCAAGACTTAGCTGTGAGAGTTATTGTATAACCCTCATCCCCTAACTTTTCTACAAAAATCAAATTCCTCTTCAGGTTGGGAACATGCATGACATCTCTTAACACCCATGTGTTGTCATTCTGCATTTTCAGCTGCACTTTTCCTTTGCCAACTATTTTGCAAGGCTCATCATCCCCTAAGTAAACTATTCCAAAATCTCCATGAACATAGTCACTTAAATATTCTCTATTGGGGGTTGCATGAAAAGATGCACTAGAATCTAAAACCCAAGATTCTATATTATTATGCAAAGAGAATATAAGAACATCTTGTGCAATACCTGCAACCTTTGCTTCTTCTTTACCTTCATGCTAATTGTCCTCCTTTGGTTTTGACCAGAAATCTTTGCTTATGTGCCCTATCTTTCCACAATTCTAGCAGGCTGTCCTCCTGCCATTTATGGATTTGGATCTACCTCTCATCTTTGACTTAGACCTTGATCTCCCTTTCTTGCCCTTCTCTTTCTGCCTTCCCCTGCTCTCAAAACTTAAAGCGTTCCCTGATGTCTCCTCTGTGCTTTTCCTGCAAAATTCTTCATTCAAGATTACACTAACAACATCATCTAATTTTAAAATATTTGAAGCAGATGCAGTATTACTAACTGCCATTACCAAGCTATGCCAGCTTTTTGATAAAGATCATAAGATTAATAGAGCTTTAATTTCATCATCAAACACTATTTTGATTGAATTTAATTGATTCACAATTCCATGGAAATCATTTAGATGATTAGATACAGATCCACCTTCTTGCATTAGCAAATTAAATAACTACTTCATAAGATATACCTTATTTGAAGCTTAGGGTTTTTCATACAAATTTTCTAAAGTAATCATTAACTCTACCATTGATTTTGCCTATGATAAATTAGATATCATAGTAGATGCCAGACTCAATCTTATAGATCCAAGAGCCTTTCTATCAAGAACTTCCCATTCTTCATCTTCCATGTCTGTGGGCTTCTTTGCAGTCCCACCTAACGGTAAGTATAGATCTTTTTGATACAAATAATCCTCTATCTGCATTCTCTATAATTGGTAATTCTTGCCATTAAACTTCTCCATTCTTAATTTACTTTCTTCTGCCATTGCTTCTCCCACTCAAACAAAAATCCCTGTGAGTAACCTGTAATCAATACACACTAACCAGATCTGAAACACCTGTTAGTCAACCTGAGCTCTGATACCACTTTTTGGGGATCAACCAACAATGTTGATTACTATATGAAAGCAATTAAATGCAGAATTAAACCAGAAAGATAAGTAACTAGAATCAAAAATAGCAAAGAACAAGAGATACAAAAAACCACCCTGAAAACTTGTATTAAACTCTTTACAGAAGGAATTACAATTGAAGAAACTTCTTTTCTTCCACACCTCTCTCAGATGTACAAATCTCTTCCTAGATCTCTTTCCCTCAAGAGTTCTCTCTCTTAATTACAATCAATTCCAACAACCTGGATTGATTCACATATACATATATTGTACAGTCCAATTAAGCTATGAAGATTTAATCCTATATATAAAATTAGGAAACATGATCATGCATTTACAACTAATAGATGCACCTCCTAAACAAGGGCTCTAAAATAGTCTTACTAAAGATAGAGACGTGGACTTAAGACTATGACTTAATCCTATCATGCAAACATTATGTTCATCCACGAAAATAGTCTTTCGGGAAAACACAGGTGACCGACATTGGTCCCTGCCTGTCTGCTTGTGACCAACATCAGTCGAACTATGACCGACACCGACAGCTCTAAGTCTATCCATGACCGACGCCGATCGCTCCTCACCGATGCCAGTGACTGTGTAACTCCTGCAACCTGCAACTCACTCATTTGGTGAAGCTTTTAGCTCCACACCTTAACAGTCTGATTAGCCAAAGTAGGAAGATTGGTCATCCAAATGTGTAGGTTTACCACATCAAAAGGGGACTAATCTCTCCTCTAATCAAGGGGAGGTTCCATATATATATATATATATATATGTAAAATAATACTCAAGGGTAGGATAAACCATCCATCTCTCTTTCTTCAGAGATGATGCATGCAAATCAAGGGAAAAAACTCAAGGAAAATGACAGAAAGCACTCCTCTTCTTTCAGAAGTAATATTCAGAAAACCACAAGAATACTCTTGGTAGTAATTGCAAAATGTAACCAAGGACGTAGTAACCAACAAATTGAGATGTAGCACAAAGTCTCCACCTGAATTGCTCAAGAGTGAGATACGAAGGACAATGAGGGCACAAAGTCGTCCCAAGGTTCTTTACATAGAAACAAAAAGAAAACACACTAAAGGTAATTATGGGGGCACAAAGTCTCTCCATAGTTGACTACAGGACACCTTCTTGACTACTTTCACTAATGTTGCTTGTTGAATTAAAAGAACAAAAAATATATTAAGGAAAAAGACATAAGAACAGTTTCCCCAACAACAAAGATATCACAGCACAAATTTTGAAAAGTCACTTGCTTTCTTATTCCAATAACAAAATATGATCAACAATCTGAGCTCAAAGTCTCAATAATGCCTTTCAATTTGGGTAGAGTTTCATTTCTCATCATCAGAGAGAGAGATATTTTTACACTAACAAGAGAGTCCCTTGTATAGCCTCTTCAAGACAGACTTGGGAATAGTAACACATCATGTTGCATTGAACTTTGTTAAGAAGATAGGCTAGAATTTAGGGGCATCTACTTATTTGCTTTTCTCAATGCAGAGAAACAAGTCACGCTATTGAAAGTTTGCATCTTTCAATGTCCACCTAGCGATCTGATCCTTCTTCATCATTCTTCCTTTTCTGGTTAATTGAATTGGGTCCTTGATTCAATTTGATGCTTTGTTCTTGAGTCGCTTCTTGATGATCTTGGCCTTAAAGCCTTTAAATTCATTTGGGTCTGTAGATTTAAAAATATAAGGATCAACGGCTTTTTTATTATCATAACTTTGACATATGTAGGCACGTCACTTTCCTCGGTAATTCCTTCAGCTTTATCATTTGAGCTTTCCTGGAGGGGACATGCCATTTAGGCCTTGATAAATGATCCGCTTTGGGTTAGGAAGAGCCCCCTACAAGGGTATCTTCCCTTTGAGTGGTCTTCAGATGGCCTTTGGGCTTCTTTCTTCTGGTGGGTTGCTAAGTTCTTTGGCTCTTCTTTAAGGATTTTCAAAATCAACAACTATTTTACGAACCTTAAAATTGATGTTTGCACACTAGTCAATACATTTGAAATTCCAATGGCTACTTCACTGTTCTTGACTTTGATGTCTTTGGGTGCGTCACCCCTTGGACTTTCTTCTTATTTCTTGTTTTGCATCCTCCCGAAGGGAAGGTGACCCTTCGGCTTTGGGAAGTGTCCGTCAATTTGGTAGCTGAGAGTCCCCGCCAAGGGCACCTACCCTTTGAGGGTCCTTCAATGGCCTTTTGTCTTCAGAATCCTTCGAATCTTTCTCGCGAACATTTTCCTGCAGACTTTTTCTATGGATATTTTCCCGCAGACAAAAAGTCTGCAGACATTTTCCCATGGAGAAAAAGTCTGCAAGAATTGTTTTGATTGCTTTGTCTTTGGACTTTGGAAATTCCTTCAAGCTTTCCTCCTATAGATTTTTTCCCGAATTCCTTCAGACAAAAAGTTTGAAGGAATTATGCCTTTGCCTTTCGACTGCCTTAAACAAAATTATGAAAGAATTTACCTTTGTGGTTTCCTTGAAAATGACCCTTCTGAAGGGTGCTTTTGTCGAGCAAGTGCCCTCTATAAGGGCACTTGTCCTTTGAGAGGCTCTCTTGAACTTTTGCATTGAATCGCTCCATTGAACCAAGCTTTGAACTAAGCTTTGAACCAACCTTTGAACAAAAATGGTTCAAGCCGATGAACCCTTTGATTGAACCAAAAGTCGTTGAACCATTTAATGAACCAACTGAGTGAACCAAAGCATTGAACCAACTAAATTGAACAAACTTTGGTTCAATGGTTTATCAGTTCATTCTCTTTGATTTGGCTAAGTCTTTTTGATCCTCATTGAACCAAATGCGTTGAACCTGTTGAACCTTGAACTCGAGTGGTTCAATGGTTCAACTATTCAATGGTTCAAGCCTCAAAAACTTGTTCTTTTGATTGAACCTACTTGTAGAAGCCTTTAAACCTGACTGTAGAAGCCTTTGAACCTGGAAGTGGTTGAACTCTTGCTATTGATGTTGAACCTGTTGATCTTGTTGAACCAAAATGGTTCAAGGTTCAATGGTTCAATCCTTGCTTAGAATCTTGCCGATGAACTCTTTTGGTTGAACCTGATCATTGAACCAACTTTGAGATTGCCTAAGTGTTGAAAGCTTGCTTCTTTCTTGCAAAGTCTGTAGAAATCAATAGTGAAGCCCATTGAACTTGGCCTGTATAGTTCATAGATTTTCTTTTCCTACAGAGTCTGTAGATTTCTCTTTTCCTGTAGTGTCCATAGATTCAAGCCTGTAGAGTCCGTAGATTTTTGAGAAGCTTGAAAAATGAGGAATTTAAATGCCCAAGAAAAAATTTTAAAAGGAAAGAGACAATTTTGGTCTGTAGGACCAAAATAGTTCAAATGTTGTCCCAAAAATGAGTGACATTTTTGGGGGACAACAACTGGCTCCAGTTGGGGAACTTCTATCAATTGTAAAAAAGAATTGAAGGGAGTAGAATCCAGAATCTCTAGTGCCTTGAAGTATGCCATTGGGCTATGGAGTCATGCTACCCAAAAATGGAAGGCATAAAAAAAAAATTAAAAACTATACAAATATACATATGTACAGATGTAATGATCTGATACTTCAAGAGTTGAAGTGTTTTAGATGTTGTTTCCTGAAAGGCAGTGAAAATAGTGCTCTATCTTGATAAACCAACAAGAAGACATTTTGTCCCCAGGAACGGTGATGGGTGAATGGAAATTTCCACCAAGAAACCAATTTTTTGTGTCTTTCTCTTGGCTTTTTCTTCTTCTTGTCCCATGGTAGGATGTGGTCTTCAATTTGAAAGCCATAACTCCTTGTTTTCTTGGTGAAGGGTTCCTTTGCTTGATTTTGATTTGCAGGAGCATGGTCCATTACCGTAATTGGTTGTTCTTCTGGTTTAGTCTAGCACATGATTGGATTGTCCACATCAAACTCCTGACAAACTATCAGCTTAGTATCTCCTTTGATGTGGAGGAGTTTGATCTCTTCATCTTGAAAAATATTCAATCCGAGTAATAGAGATTCACATCCAGCTATGTTGTTGGTGTTGCTGACTTGCAAATTGCATGAAGGAAGAATATCTCCTTGAGGAGATATCAACACATTCCAAACTCCATCATTGGTGGAAGAATTGCTACCATTGGATTTCAAGATCCAAGCATCATCATAAGTTGATCTCCTATCAGATTTCTCTTCATTATAGATGGAAGATCCTTCCTTATTTGTAATGTGCCCTACCAATTCTCTTAAAGTCTTGTTTGGATCAATTCTTAGATTTTTAGCTACAAGACTTTCATCTATAGAAACATGAACATTCTCTGTGGTCAAAAAATAATTGCCCCTTCTTGAAGACTCAAACAAAGTTTGTGCTGCAAGGGTCGATGTTTGGGTGACCACATATTTTGCCTCTTTTTCAGGGAGAAATCTCTTAATTACGCCTTGGATAGGGATCCTTTCTTCAGATAGGTCCATGCTTAGTTATCCTCCCACATCCTTGCAGAAATTTTGTCCAAGAAAAATGCCATAGGATGCTGGGACATCAGCCACCAAGACAGTCATCTTGATTCTCTTGTTTGGAAAGGCTACAAATGCAAATTAGGAATCTTTGATTTGCCCCAATAGTGGTACTTGCTTTTTCTCCATGGAGAAACATCTCCCAAAGGTTTTGGTCAGTGTGAGACCCAGAGACTCAGCTAATTTAGCAGGCATGAAATTGTCAGATGCCCCAAAATCAATGATGCAATTGTTGAGTTGACAACCATTTATCAATAAGGAAACATAGAAAGGTTCTATTTTCCCAGGGGCAGCTAGAGAATTAATGACAAAATTATTTGGAATGGGCATGTTATTTGGGGAATCAAGAATTATTTTCTTAACCTCTTGTCTTATAGGGATGGTTTGGTTCTTGACACATTAGACCAACCTATCCAATTGATCAGGATTGGACTGCAAATATTCAAATTTAGACATTTGAATTTTGGTCTTCTTGACATGATCAATTATGTCAAATGGTTGAATTTGACTAGGAACAGAGGAAAGCATTTCAACCTTTTGGGTTTTAGGAGGGATGGGAGGAGGGCTAGTTTGTGAAATTGAAGTAGAAGGTGAAGGTGAAATTGATGTACTTACCTTTTGGGTGATCACCAGATCCTTTGAATAAAAAGGCAGAGTGGTTCCATGCTTAGCAATTGTAATTTTTGATTGAGGTTGATCCTCTGTCTTCCCTTTATCAGCTTGCTAGATTGATTGGTTCTTGGACCTGGTAAACACTGCATATGATCCATCAATAACTTCTCTTTTGCTTCTAGGTTCATCCTGGTAGTTCAGGAAATTAATGTGGGAATCACCAGCTTATTCTTCTTGATCCTCCGTGAAAAGATCAACATCATTTTCTTGCTCAAACTTAGGTTGGAAATAGAAAGCATGTTTTATTTCCAAATATCCAACTATTGAGTTGGTTGGAGGAGCTTTAAGGGCAAGTTTCCCTTATGGGGGAGGAAGACGATTTGGCTGCCCTTGATTCCTGGCAGCATTGCCTTGATATGACTAATTTGGAAATGTCTTTCTTAGCATTTCTCTGTATGAAGGAGTAGAAGACATTCCTTGTGCCATTTGTCTTTTCAAGGCTATTAGTTCATTTTCCAGATTTTGCACCCTTAGATCAGTGGTGCCTATAGATGAATATTCAGAAGATGATGAGGATCTATTTCTATTTGGATCTCTTCTTATCTTCCCTGCTAAGATGAGATCATCTTCTACCTCAGTGGCCAAAATTTGAGCTATAGCAAGATCTATTTGACCAACACATCTCAAAAGAAAACTTACTTCAGGTAACTGAGAATTAATGAAGAAGCATTTGAGATTCTCAGTTGTAGGTCGAGCAATTATAGGAATTTTGTTCCTCAGTTTGTCAAATTTGGCTATGAAGTCTCTCATTGGTTCATGAGGCTCTTTCTTCATCTGTGTAAGTTGAGCCACAAGTGCATGTGCATCTTCTATAGGTTTGAATCTGGCTTCAAACTTAGCTTTGAGGGTATTCCAATTAGTTATTGACTGAGCCTGTAGATGATAAAACCAATCTGCAGTAGCACCTTGTAATGTTTCTACAAATAGCCTGACTGCTACATCCTCAAATTCTACTCCAATTACTCCACAGGCTATGCTGAAGGCTATAATGTGTTCATCAAGATGAACTTTCCCATCACCATAGAATTTGGGGAAATTCTTCATTGAACTGTGTATAAGCTCATGTAGAGGTGAAGTAAGATTGAGAGGACCAAAAGCATTACCCCAGGGGCCTTGAACTGCCATTATATGACTATGAAAAGGAGGAATAACAAATCTTAGAGGGGTAATTATTGGCAAAGCTTTATCAACAGTAGAAGTGGATACTTTGACTGGCAATAGAGATCTGACTTTAGTAGGAGGAAAGCTCTTAGTTCGTTGGAGGCGAGATGGTGAAGGAAATAGATCAAAATTACTTTGCTGTACCAACTGGAACATAGGGTCAATAATCCCTTTAGCCCTTTGGCTTCATGTATACCTTGAATATACCAGATTGTGAAACAAAAATGGAAAAGAATTGACCTTGCTTGAGTTTGAAGCTTGAGGCTTTAAAATGCACACTCTTTCCCAGCAGCTCTAGTTTTGCAGACCAGATAAAATAACAGAAGTGGAGGAAGATGGTAAGGCTATAAATGGATAATGGGTAAGACAAGTAATGGAGTTGCCAGAGTCTATAATGGATAAGGGTTATAATGATAATGGGTTATATCCCCAGTAGAGTCAAGAAAAGTTGTTGGTTGAATATTTTGTTGATCAGCGTACTGATAAACAAAATAGGTCTGATCAACCAAAGTAGGAAGATTAGTCATCCAAATGTGTAGGTTTACCACATCAAAAGGGGACAAATCTCTCCTCTCATCAAGGGGAGGTTCTATATATATATATATATATATATATATATATATATATATATATATATATATATATATATATATATATATATATAAACAAAAAATAATACTTAAGGGTAGGATAAACCATCCATCTCTCTTTCTTCAGAGATGATGCATGCAAATCAAGGGAAAAACTCAAGGGAAATGATAGAAAGCACTCATCTTCTTTTAGAATTACTATTCAACAAACCACAAGAATACTCCTGGTAGTAATTACAAAATGTAACCAAGGACGTTGTAACTAGCAAATTGAGATGTACCACAAAGTCTCCACCTGAATTGCCCAAGAGTGAGATACAAAGGACAATGAGGGCACAAAGTCATCCCAAGGTCCTTTACACAGAAACAAAAAGAAAACACACTAAAGGCAATTATGGGGGCACAAAGTCTCTCCATAGTTGACTTTAGGACACCTTCTTGACTACTTTTACTAATTCTACTTGTTGAATTAAAGGAATAGAAAATATATTAAGGAAAAAGACATAAGAACAGTTTCCCCAACAACAAAGATATCACATCACAAAGTCTAAAAAGTCACTTGCTTTCTTATTCCAATAACAAAATATGATCAACAATTTGAGCTCAAAGTCTCAGTAATGCCTTTCAATTTGGGTAGAGTTTTGTTTTTCATCATCAAAGAGAGAGATCTTTTTACACTAACAAGAGAGTCCCTTATATAGCCTCTTCAAGATAGACTTGGGAATAGTAACACATCATGTTGCATTGAACTTTGTTAAAAAGACAAGCTGGAATTTAGGGGCATTTACCCATTTGCCTTTCTCAATGCAGAGAAACAAGTCACGCTATTGAAAGTTTTCATCTTTCAATGTCCACCTGGCGATCTGATCCTTCTTCATCATTCCTCCTTTTCTGGTTAATTGAATTGGGTCCTTGATTCAATTTGATGCTATGTTCCTTAGTCACTTCCTACTGATCTTGGCCTTAAAGCCTTTGAATGCATTCAGGTCTGTAGATTTAAAAATACAAGGATCAATGTCTTTTTTATTGTCACAATTTTGACGTCTGCAGGCATGTCACTTTCCTCAACAATTCCTTCAGCTTTATCGTTTGAGCTTTCTTGGAGGGGACCTACCATTCGGGCCTTGAGAAATGATCCGCTTTAGGTCGGGAAGAGCCCCCCACAAGGGTATCTACCCTTCGAGCGGTCTTCAGATGGCCTTCGAGCTTCTTTCTTTTGGTGGGTCGCTAAGTTCTTTTGCTCTTCTTTAAGGCTTTTCAAAATCAACGGCTATTTTATGAACCTTAAAATTGACATTCGTGCACCAGTTAATACATTTGAAATTCCAACGGCTAGTTTGCCATTCTTGAATTTGACATCTTTAGGTACGTCACCCCTTAGACTTTTTTTGGCTTTCTTGTTTTGCATCCTCTCAAAGGGAAGGTGACCCTTTGGCTTTGGGAAGTGTCCTTTAATTTGGTAGTCGAGAGTCCCCCGTAAGGGCACCTACCCTTCGGGGTCCTTCAGTGGCCTTTTGTCTTCAGAATCCTTCAAAGCTTTCTCATGAACATTTTCCCACAAACAAAAAGTTTGCAGACATTTTCCCACAGACAAAAATTTCACAAGAATTATTCTGATTATTTTTTCTGTGGCCTTTGGAAATTCCTTCGAGCTTTCCTCCCGCAGATTTTTTCCCAAATTCCTTCGAACAAAAAGTATGAAGGAATTATGCCTTTTCCTTTCAACTTCCTTAAACAAAATTATGAAATAGCTTACCTTTGCAGCTTCCTTAAAAATGACCCTTCTGAAGGGTGCTTTTGTCGACCAAGTGCCCTCCACAAGGGCACTTGTCCTTTGGGAGGCTCTCTTGAACTTTTGCATTGAACCACTCTATTGAACCAAGATTTGAACTAAGCTTTGAACCAAGCTTTGAACCAGCCTTTAAACCAAAATGGTTCAAGCCGATGAACCCTTTGATTGAACCAAAAGCCGTTGAACCATTTGATGAACCGACTGAGTGAACCGAAGCATTGAACCAACTGAATTGAACCAAATTTGGTTCAATGGTTCATCGGTTCATTCTCTTCGATTTTTATAAGTCATTTTAATCCTCATTGAACCAAACGCATTGAACCTATTGAACCTTGAACCTGAGTGGTCCAATGGTTCAACGGTTCAATGGTTCAAGCCTTGAAAACTTGTTCTTTTGATTAAACCTGCTCTTAGAAGCCTTTGAACCTGACTGCAGAAGCCTTTGAACCTGGAAGTAGTTGAACTCTTGATACTGATGTTAAACCTTTGAACCTAGTGAGCCCATTGAACCAAAATGGTTCAAGGTTCAATAGTTCAATCCTTGCTTAGAAGCTTGCTGATGAACTCTTTTGGTTGAACCTGATCATTGAACTAACTTTGAGATTGCCTAAGTGTTGAAAGCTTGCTTCTTTCCTATAGAGTCCATAGAAATCAACCAATGAAGCCTGTTAAACTTGGCCTACAGAGTCCATAGATTTTATTTTCCTATAGAGTCCGTAGATTCAAGCCTGCAGAGTCCATAGATTTCTCTTTTCTTGCGAAGTCCATAGATTTAAGCATGCAGAGTCCGTAGATTCAAGCCTGCAGAGTCCGTAGATTTTTGAGAAGCTTGAAAAATGAGGAATTTGAATGCCCAAGACAAATTTTGAAAAGGGAAGAGACAATTTTGGTCTGTAAGACCAAAATAGTTCAAATGTTGTCCCAAAAATGAGTGATATTTTTGGGGGACAACAAGTACAATGGTGTTATAACACATCATTTCACACAATGATAAATATGACATAATTTGAAGCTCACTATGGCTATCCCCCACCTTCTATTGCATCTCATTTTTAAGGTCATTTTAAAGCCCATGTGGTCAAGGATCATATTTAATACCAATAAGAATTACTTCAAGTCCTTAAGGAGAATTTGGTTGAGGCTCAAAATAGGATGAAATAAAAAAGTGATAAACACCATAGTGAGATAAATTTTGAAGAAGGAGATTGGGTGTTCCTTCACTTGTAACCCTATAAACAATGGCCACTTAAACAACACAAAAAAATAAATTTCACACCAAAATTTTATGGTCCCTACAAGGTTATACACTAAATCATAAGTGTCACTTATAAGTTATAACTTCCACTTTCTTCCAAAATTCATCCTATCTTTCATGTTTCATGCTCGAATAAAGTAATTGGTTATAAGATTTCAGTCCAGTTTATGGTACTTGAGGTTGTTATAGAGACACAAATGAAGACATTATGTAACTTTGACATTTCTAAATTTCTCATCAAATGGAATAATCTTCCCATTGAATATGCAACATAGAGAGGATGAGCAATTCATCCAACAACATCTTAAGTTGATAAGCATTGAGGTCAATGCCTTTCTGAAGGGGAAGGGCATGTTACACTCCTAACTTTATGAGTAGTAAGATTATGAAATGGAGATAATAACCTTTATCTTTAATTTATTAATTCTTAATGGTTAGGCTAACATAATTATAATGAATGGGTGTGACATTTCCCTATTAGGGGTGTGAATCTTCCCAATTATGGGTATATATATGGTGGAACATGGCTCTCCATAATCATCATAAGTTATTGAATTCATTTCCTCATTTATTATAATTATTGGAGGTTTCCCCCTTGAAGTGGATTATATTTGAATGTTATTAATGTTATTATAAATAAATATCCTAACAGATTGGTATTCATGAAATGTACAAGACTAGCATGTCATATAAAATCATATGTTATTATCTATATCTCCCCTTTAATCTAGTAATGTATAAAGATGAAATTACTAGGTTAAAATAAATAAATGCATACCTTGGTGTGTATAACACACCTTAATTTTAATTTATCCGCATTTGGTTTTATTGTTTGTGCATTACCAAAAACCAAGAGCATGTTACAGTGTAATTAGTGCATATAATCTAAGAATTAAATAGCTAAAATGCTTGACAATAAAGAGATAATGTAATAAATACACTTATGTGTTGATGTAACCATGTTTACCCTTGGTACTTTGCTTTGGTGATGATGTTTCCTAATTAAAATGTTCAAGAGAGAGGTTCATAACTTAACCTTGGATATGTGAAGGGGAAATTAGATGGTTATCATTCCCCCAATCTGGTGCAAGGGTGAGCTGTACCAAAGCCATTGAGAGCACTGAATCTCAATTACACAACTCAAGTGTAAACATAATCTAGCCAATATAGCTAAGGTCAAGTGGTGTAACATCCTTAACCTAAAAATGGTAGTAGTTCCAAAGTTATCGAGGGTTTTAAATCTTGATTGCACTACTCAAGGGAAGCAACTCTTGTAGATAGGTAAAATCTTAATCAATGAGTCTTGGAAATTTTGGTGCATCAATGTATGGTGAGAAATAAATGAACCCTATTCATGCCCCCTCATTAAATCTAATTTAAAAGGTGTATAATATGAATATGTATCTATGATTTGGTGAATTTTCATGACATATACACCTCTAATATGTCTCAAGCTGAAGTATATGTCAAAATGTAACCTCTAATTTGTAAAGTATATATAATATGTGTCTCAAATTTGAATAACTATGCTTGAATATATGGAAATCAGTGTCAAATGTATAAAATTATGTCTCAAGTGTATAAAATCATCACTTAAACTATATCAATTTTTTCTAGTCATGACAATTGTGTGTGTGTGTGTGTGTGTGTGTGTGTGTGTGTGTGTGTGTGTGTGTGTGTGTTTGTTGAATCATGTCTCTATGACATTCCCCCACTAATATGCCCCACTTTTAGATGATGGGAATATAATCTAGTAGTCACCTTATCTCAAATGGAAAATAAAATGTCATATTTGTATCATTCATGTAGTAATCAATCATATAATGGTATCATGTCTAAGTAGATATATCTATTAAGCTCATAATATCCAATCAAAAAAATCCATAATATGAATGATAAATATCATAGAAACGTATAAAATTAACAAGCACAAGCTCAAAAAATAATCAAACGCACACATGATCACTCAATGTCACACAAAAGGGGTTTAAGGAGACTGAAAACAAGGGGCATGTTTAAATTCCTCACACTCAATGGGAGGACATGTGTAAATTTCTACACACCAAAGAAACAACACTCAAGGTAACCATGGCCAACAAATAAGGAATTTACTAAATGCTTCATAGTAACAAAAAAAAGGTAGCAAACAAGAAGTATATGTAAGCTATGTGATAATATGAATACGTGAAACATAAGTAACTAGTATAAGCATATCATACTAGTTCCTACAAACATGTATTAAAAAAATGTCCTATAGTATAACATATCTATCACACTATGTAATATATAAGCATGAGTATAAAAAAGTGTAGGCATTAGTATATAAACTCAACCTGGTAATGTAAAGTGATCATAAAATACTGTAACATGTATTAATCATGATAAATGAAGCAAATGACCCCAATGTATTATGTCACATGGGTGGAGGAAAAGGTCCAACATCTATATGCACTAGTTTATGTCTGTATCACACTCAATTACCTATGAAAAACTTGTGTGTATAAAAAGGAAATTATATGTGATCTACTAACATAAAGTAAACAAAATATATATAAAAGATGGTAAACATGTGTATGCTAAATATTTTTGTATTTTTTATTTATTTGAAAAAATTTAAAATTTTCTTGATTTTTTATTTATTTTTTTGCATATTTTAGAGTGAAATAACTAGTCCATAAGTCCTCACACTTAGGAGTTAAAGGACTACTTGGTGGCCTTGCCTAAATTATCTATGTTAAATCATAGTCATTTATTCAATATTTTTTAGTAATTTTCTACTTGATGTTATTCCTATTAGTTTATCACTATATCCATCATGTGGAATGTTTATTTCTTTATGTTTAAATTTAAAAATGAGACACATATTTTTATTATCCATTGTTTCTTTCATATCAATTAACCATGACTACCCAAAATGAAAGGTTAGATGCAATTTTTGATTCATTATCTAGATGTTGGTATCATTTTTTTTTTGTTCCACATGTAATGGATAATATATTATACCCAAGAGATTCTATAAAGAGTGGACAATGTTGTAACTCATCTATATCATGTCCTAACTTTTGTAAACCTATAACATTTAAGACTATGTCCCAATTGTTTATATCAATCCCAATGTCTATAATAATCCACATCAATATTTTTATTAATATTTAAATCTTATTGTTGTCAACATTTTAGATTATGCTCCATTGTACTTTTCACTTTTCAAATTTTGGAGATCTAATATCTTTTTTTGTTCTTTCACAATATGTATACATCCTTCATTTTTTAGTTTTGAATTTACTTATGTGTGCCATAAAATGATATGTACCATGGCTTATGATCCAATTATAATCATAATATGATGATCCTTATATACATACTAGCCTACCTCATGAATGAGTGTCTATTAGGATGTAATGTGATCATCTTCTACTCAAGTAACATAGAAAGTATTATGTGTAGAGCATATTGTTGTACTTATCTGTAAAATATATTATGGTGACCTATGTGAAGATTCCACTATTATTAACGTGATTTATCTGCATTTATCCCTTGTAAGGTTGACTTAATTTTGGCCAAGAGGGATGGATTGTATAACAATCATTCACATGTTCATATGTTATCTTTTACTTGCCTTTATCTATATTTTATTTTGTATCTTATGGTGATGTATTTACTTATATGTACTAGGGATTTTAGGTGTTAGTAGATCGTGTGAGAGATGCTCAAACATATGAAAACTAATCTTACACAACTATTCATCTATCATATCATGAGTAATATCATCATCACAGTCATAAAAATATTAAACCTTTCTATCTTGGTATTTAGAATTGCCCAATAAACAAAGCTTAAATGTTTGGTTTTCCTTTTGTTTAATTATCATTGGTTCCCTTTGCAATGGTTATTTCTCTATTTTCTGCCCTTTTTTTTCATTTTCCTATTCCTTATGTGTATCTATGTGCACTTTGTATGTTAGTTTCTTATGAAAATCTTGAGATAGATGATTTATCTTTCTTGATTCACTCATCTCATCAGTTGATATATTATAGAGTGGAATAAATTTCTTGGGTGGTCCCATTTGAGGAATCCTTTCCATGTTAGAGTGTAACATTTTATGGAATTTGAAGGGTCCATCATTTTTAGCAATTATCCATAATGTCCCATCATGTATGAGTTTAACACATCAATCTAATGTAGATGGCACAACCTCCATAATGTTTATAAGATCTACCCAAGATTAAATTATAATGCAATGATTGAGACATTAATTTTAATGTAGTTTATATAGTTTTTGGCCCCAATATCATGCCTAATGTGATTTGGCCAATTAGTGGGGCACATGAATTCTCAATTCCTTTGATATATATGTTTGATTTTTGAAGAAGATAATTTTGTATTCCCATTATTTTTAAAAATTATGTGTTTCAAATATGTAGACCTGATCTATTATCAATAACACTCTTTTGATTCATGTATTATGAATACTAACTTGTATGAATAAAGTCAGATCTTGATCAATGATATCATTTAAGGATACATATTAGTGGTCAAAAGTGATGAGATTTGAATTAATTTTTATATTTTTCATAATATCCATAAAATGAGTTGGCTCTATGACACTTAGTACTTGGGTTTCATGTAAGGCCTCATGTAAGATATTATTTTAGATAGTTGACTATTTCAAAATCTACTAGATTAAGATATTATCATGTATATTGCTTAACTATTCAAAAATATTATATTGTGTGATAATATCATATCCCTTAGATTGTATTACTAGCTTAGGCTTAAATGGACTTGTTGTATATGAAAAAGTGGTTGGATATGTTGAGAACCCTTTCTTTTTTGTGTTGAGACAATATGGACCAAAAAATCCAAGATAAGCCAAGGGCGAGTAATGGGAGAGGGATGTTAGATATCACTTGAATAAAATATAAGGAGTAAAAATTATTGTGAGCACACATATTAGTGCTTATTGAATATAAAAAAGGTTCAATATTATTGTATTGAGAGGTGTAAAGAGAGATTATATTTGTATCTTATTTTAAAGGACTCTCTTTATTTTTACCAATTTGTTGACCCCATTTGATTATAACACTAATTGATTTATCAACATAAGAAATGACTATCATCATATATTATGCAATAAAATAAATATTAGATGTATCCATATTAAACATGATTAATGCCTTTATAATTAATGAAAATCTAGTTCTAGGTTTCTAATAATTCAAGAGCCATAAAAGCCTAGGGTAAGCTAGGATTTGTACAATAAGATTCAGAGGTCAGGTTCACCAAAATGTTCAATCATTTTTGTGTTAAGGGTAGAAGTAATAACTTAATAAATTATAGAATAAGCTATTATAAATCAAGCCAATTAAATAATGCAAATTTAAAATATTATGATAAATATACTGAATTTGAGAATATGCTAAATAGATAAAAGTATAATGTCAAATAATATTTTGAAAGTAGAAATGCAAAGGATAAAAACACTTATCTTATGAAACGATTCATATGAATATATTCCATACAAAAGTACAAAATAAAATAGTATGTTGACTCACCTCAATTCACCAAATTCTATAAATTAGCTTTCTGTCAGTTGAGACACTAGTGTCAATCTACAGACATTAGCATCGATTCTTATGTCCTAATTTCAAACACTTATATCTACATCAACATATATATATATATATATATATAGATATATATTTTTGTAACATTCAATTATGTATTTTAGGGTTCACTGTCACCGTACAGGTTATCAATTCAAATCATGCACACTAAAAAATAAGGGTTAGTGGGCTCAAGTGAAGTCAAGCTAACCTAAAATACCCCTCTATTAATGAGCTCTACCTAAATATCCATATAATTAAAATAGGTTCTCATACCGATGTATTTCTCCCCCTTATGTGGGCTTGTATGTGAATAATTATGCAATATGTTATATGTGAGTGCATCTAGTGATCTAGCTTATAACTTAAATAATACTATTCATGGGCTGCTCTTTAAATGCTATAGACCTACAAGGAGACTTATCATATAAATTATTTAAAAATAAGGAATAATATGGAAACTATAACTCAGTTTTGAAAATGATTTTCAATAATATAATGTGGGCTTGAGATATGCTTTCTATATAGATAATGAATGACCTTTGATTTGTATCTATACCACACCTTTTGAAATAATTGCATAAAGGGTTAAAAAATACAAATATGCTACCATGTATATATTAGGAGATTTGAAATTTTATCATTTGGAAGACAAGGACACTAGCATCAGATTTAGGACACTAGTGTCGATGTTAATATCCTAATCTAGACACTAGTGCCATGCAGGGAAAAAAGTTGATGAGGAGTTGTAACTATCTATGTATAATATAAATTAGGTTTTATGTAAACTATAGACTACAAGTGATCTATGTCATCAAAATATTAGGTTTGGATTATATGATAATTAATTTGGCATAGTGAGATGGACAATGTGAGCCTTTTGGCAATGGGAAGGTCATAAATTGAAAGGTTGAGCCATGGTTGGTATATGTCAAGTGAACAATATTAGTATATCATATAAAATCAAATTTAAGTATCTACAGTTACTAAATGTTTATTATATTTTAAATTTATATCATAAATAATTTAAACATAAATTTATAAAATATTATTTACAATAGATGATAGTTTAATTCTTAATTTTTAGTATATAAATGTGTATTTATCTTATTTATATTTTTTTAGTATACTTATGTTATATGCGTATGTTTATTTATTTTATGTGTGTGTGTGTGTGTGTGTGTGTGTGTGTGTGTGTGTGTATATTATTTTTTTTAATTGAACGTAGCTTATTTTATAAAATCTTGAACTTCCAAAAAAAATTCCTCTTCCAAAATTATTTGAAAGTTTTGAAATTTTTGATCATGGTGACTATGCTTGAAACAAACTTACCAATTTACAAGGTGAGTAGAATATTAAATTGCATTCCTTGTATTAGTGGAACTATTATAACTTCAATGGACAATATATTTAATTTTATTTAAGAATTATCTAAACCTCTTTTTGAATGGCATACCATTTTCATTAGTTACATGAATAGGGTGTTTTTTTGTTGATAATAAAGTATCCATTATAATTTTAGATTTGTCTTCTAGAATGACAATGTTAAACATTAGTGTACATTTTGGTTAAGGAAAGTCAACTATGGCTACTAATAACTCTAAATAATTTATTTAATTTTATACAAGATTATTTTCATAGCTATGTTAAGTTTTCATCTCATCGCATGGCTCTTGAAATTATAAAAGAAGGTTTTTGATTTTAAAAAAAAAGTATTTTAAATATATTTTAGGTAGCTCTCACTCAATTTCAAATTCTAATATATGAGTGTTCAATTATTTGATGTGGTAGAGATCAAAACTTGAATATCTAATTACATGTCATTATGGATAGTAATATATATTCACATGTTGGCATAGTTACATCAATGATGCTAGACTATTATTGAATTATTATTTTTACATATTGTGTGAAAGTGGGAGGAGGTTAAATGACAATTTTAGGATGACTTAAAAATATGCCCAAATTGGGTATCACACATTTAAGTTGTAATCATTTGCATGCCTCAAGCCTTCATCAACCAATGCACAATATGATTGTTAGTATCCTAAAATGACTTAACTATATTATGATTTTTCAAAAATTAAATTCAATTTTTTTGTGGATGGAACAATTTATTAACCATAAATTGTAAATGCAAAAAAACTAGGATGTGATATTATGCTAACATCATGCGACTCAAGAATGTTCTTAATAAATTGAATCTACTTCCAATTTTTATTATGAATCTCAAAGGGATGGTTTTTTGAAACTATTCATTAAAAAATTAAGATTAATTTAACTGGATTATGTTAATTTCATAAAATGTATACACTTCAATCTTTGATGCTAATCCAAAAAATTGGGCAATCGAAAAAAAAAGTAGACATGATAAAATTAGTAACATGTATTTTTGGAAACATTATGCTAATAAAACTATAGAGGGTTTCTTTGAAACAAACAAATAAGCATGATGTGCACAACCATCTAAAAACAACAACATGAAAATTAATCATTGAAGTGTTTTCTCATATACAAACTAAGGTAATAGGTTACAAATCCTTTATTCCTAGTGATATTTGATGTTCATGAAAAGTTTTAAATTCACATCATTTCCCATAGCAAGAGATGAATATACAACACATTATGTAAAAGAGAATTAATTATAATAAGTATTAGTTTTCCAAATCTTCTTATCATAGATGGAAAAAACCAAGTTTCCACCAAGTTGGAGGAGTAGAAATAAATTTTGAATTTCACTGCCACCAATGTTGATGTTACTCCAAAAGGTTTCCTTATCTTATTCACCAACATGCATACTTATTTAAAATTATTGATCCCATATACCCAAATTATAGTATTAAAATTAAATATTTGTTGATTTTTATAAATAACATACACCAAAAATTAGAATAGACTAGGAACACTTTGCAGGTGCACCAATCCTCATTTCCCTATAAACACCATTAATTAACCTTCCTACCACTAATGTTTCATGATAATAATAATCATAGAGAAACATGCTTTTAAAGTAATCTAGAAACCAAAAAAAATATTATCAAAGTTTTTTATCTCCGATTAAGCCCCATAAATTTCCAATTGGATTGAGGTGGTGGTTTGTATAAAATCTCACATACTCAATTTTTCATGAACACATCACTCCTAGATCATGAGAGTATCATTTGAATCATTTATCAAGTTTGTAACATAGTCCCATGTCAACATCATGTTAAAATTATATCAATTGGTGGAATGATGTGATCAATCACACTTGATTTATCAAAAACTATAGAAAACAAGTGGCAAGGGTTCAAAACATAATGATAGTGACTTAACTAAATAATTTCAAAGGGTTATTTCTCAGCTTGAACAAATCCCATTTTATTCCCAATTGAAAACTATGGAAACTAATATCAAACACAAACTTAAACTTGCAGAATGCCATGCAACCAAAGACACTTAGATAAGAGCCATGTATTTTGGTTGAAAATGGGTGATTGCACCTCAACAGTTTTTATTCAAATCTTTATGAGACAATAAATCAAATAACTAATAAAGGTCATCAAAATACCTATGACCACCTCACTAATCTTCTTGAAATATATTCAACCTTTATAAATCACTATAAATTAGTGTTTCAATCCTAGGAAGAAATAATTGAGTGAGCACAAGATTTTTAAGAATGTTTGGATGTGGTTCCTTTAAATTTAATCCCTTTGGCTTAATGAATTAGTGATTATCCATTCATTCTTAATGAAATTTTTATGGAAATTCAAAACATGACAAATGAAAAAGTGCTAGAAGTGGATGGTTTCCCTTATGGGTTCTACAAATCCACATGGAAAACTGTTGAACCAAGCTTTATTTAGGTTTACTATGAAGCTTTAGAAAATAAACATTTAGGGAAAATTTTAAACAAATGAAACATTAAATTCATCCATAAATCCGGGGATATAAATTCCATACCCATGACCCCATTGAATGTCTTGTACAAGATCATAGCCACAACTTTGACTCTCAGCTTGGGATACATCCTTCCTAAAATTATCAAAATAAATAAAATAAGGTTATCAAAAATAGGTACATCCTAGATAATGTACTTACACTCTATAAATGTATGGAATGGGCATGTGACTCTTGGTAATGAAATTTATTTTTGAAACTTTATTTTGAAATTGAATAACCCTTCATCCTTGCCATGTTAAAGGATTTAGAGTTTGGATATTTATTTATCTCAACCATGCGAACTATCTTGTTTTATGCCTAATATTGTATGACATTAATGGAAAAAAGTCTGAGAGACTTAGTTTATTTCACTTTATTAGACACGGATGTCTACTTATTACTACACTCTATATTTTAGTAGAAAAAGCTTTTAGTTATCATTTTTATTTTAGAGTTGAAATGGGATAATAAGAGTAATACCCACTCCCTCAAATAACAAGATTCATCTCATCAATGGCCATTTTTCAAATAAAATTTTCCTTAATATTTTAAATAATGAGGCTTATTTCAAAGAAGCATTGAATTGCCATGAAAATTTCTATAAATCTTTAGAATCATATATATAGTGGGATAAAATTTAATGATTTTAGTAGAGCATTTTTGTAATTATAAATTAGCTTAAGGATATTTAATGTTATTAGATAAATGGAGGGTAAATATTCAAATTCTTAGACATTCCATTTACATTTATAGCTCCCCATCTAAGCTATGGCAATATGTGCTAGACATAGTTGAGAATAAGATTTTATAATAGATCACTAAGACTTTATTGTTTAAAAGTAAGTTCTAAATATACACTAAAATTCTATTTTCCACCCATGTTTAATATTATTCTTGTTGGGTGCCTTAAAAATTTTGATGATAAACTTGATAAATTTCACAAAATCTTCATTTAGGTTAATGCTAAACAAACTAGAGGTTTCCATAGAGTGGCATGGGATGTTTGTTTCCTCCATCTATAAGGGAAGAATGGGAATCATTTATATTGACATATAGAGCATTAATATATGCACTAAATGGGTTATTTGTACTATTGAATGTCCTAAATATTACAAAGTACTACTTTAGCATTGAATTTCCTTAAGGCCTTCTTAATAAAAGACTTGTTGAAAAATATTGGTTTCCATACCTTGATCATGGCCTCTTCCTTAGTCAAAACTATGGGGGGTCATTTATGGCCAAAAATACATGGAAAGATTTTGAAATTGTTAAACTATTTCTCAAATGGGTTTGGGACATGTTTAGATCTGGTAATTCATTTAAATCCATAGACCATATGGGTATCAAAGACCTTATAATTTTTAAAATGGAATTTGTACAATAAGAGACCTTAGCTCTTATAGAGATTGGACTCATTAGCCAATATTATAGAGAAATTTTAATTTGAAACCTATTGATGTACCTACTATCTTACCCTTTTAGAAGCTCATACTAGAGATTATGTTGTATAAACTTAGTCTTCAAGCATGAGTTACATGGTGGAAATATTGTCAATGGAATTGTGCCATTGATTTCAAAAATTACTCTTTAAGATTTTTATTCCACGTCATGAGTCCATTTTCCTTAGATCTTAATAAGTTAAATAATTAGTGAAGTCTGAATTATTTTCCCCAAACATGGATTTCTATTCTTAACAATATATGGAAGTCTATGATATATCCCAAACTCATCCATTTTATTCGATGTTTAGTCTATCCAAGTTTTCCATTTAGGGAAAGGATCAAACACATTGGCATGTATCATTACAAGTGTTCTATGTGTTTTTAACCTAATATGTTCAAACACTTATTTTGAAATTTTCCCCATGCTCATGATTTCTAGAAATAAAAACAACTTCTTCAACCTTTCCACATATATCCCTTCAATTGGAGGATGGATTTTTTTTGAGATTTTTCTTAGTATATTACACACATAACATTCATTTGGAATTTTTTTAGAGATATAATTATATATATGAAACAATGAGGATCTTTCTCAACATTTTTTAATTAATGATAAATTTATTATGCTCACCATTTTTTTTTTAAATTCAAGCATAGGCCAAGAGGGTGGCCCTTGAATTTCAACATCTATAGGATATCCTCAATATTTGGGTAATTTCCACCCATAGATCATGAATCCAAAAAGGTTCAGTTAATTTTTAGTGAATAAAACATCAAAAAAATTATATGAACATATCACTGTAAGCCTAATCCCTAGGATTGAACAAGGTCAAACATAAGTTAAATCAAGTAAAAAGAAAACACAGTGTTATACCTTCCTTGGAGATTTATTTGCTTACTAGTTCAAAGAGGCTTATGCTCAAATTATAGATGAGATATATTTTTCAATGTCAAATCCATGCATGGGCATCATTTCCCCTTATATACTTGAGGTCTTTAAAATTGGATTGAGAAGAAATGTAAATCTCTAGTATGATTTATGCATAATAAGTTTAATTCAAGAGAGCTTGATAAAATAAAAGGTGAACCCTTATATTTATATAATTTTGGAATAATTTTCAGCCATCCATATCATCTCAAAATTTAGGGTGGATAATGAACCCTAAAATTCATGATTACACACATGGAGTGTGCAAAAAACACCATTTAAGACCTTTTTGGAGTGTGGAAGGAGTTTTAGAAGAAAAGTGCAATGATTGGTCCTCTTAGAGTGTCATAGGCCATGTAATAGAGGAGTGTGTAAGAGGATCTATAAGAAGTTGAGAGTATGTGTAAGTGACCATGTAAGAGACCACCTTTCCCACACTCCACTCCATTCCATTGACTTGCCTCTATGTTGTCATTAATGTGAGGCAATAAAGCAATTTTGATTTAGGAAAATACCATAAATCTAAAATCTATGGAATTTTATATTTAGAGGGAGATTAAGCTTGATTAATTAATATAAATCAATATTAGAAGAATATTGGTATTTAAAATGTTTTTTAATAAAATATTTATTTAATTTTCCTATAATAACACTTGTAAAGGGTTGACTTGAATCAAGATGCATTTGATAAGATTAATGGTGTGATGTAATTCATCACCCTTATTAGAGATGCATTATTAAAATTTTATATTAAATAATTAATTTCATGGGTAAATTGGATCAAATTATTATTTTTGGTTAAAATTTGTGTGTGATTGTAGAAAATTGTTTTGATTATAGTTTATACATAAAAGTAGTTAAAATAAAGTACCTACATTTTCCCTTTGTTTGAGAAGGCATTGTGAGACACAATTCATAATAATGTAATTTAAAATAATGAAAAAATAATTTAATAATACATTTTACTAATGTTTGAAGAATGATATGTTCATGCTTCATTGAATTTATGGGCCAATGAACTCAAATTTATGCCCTAGAGGGCATTGGATGAGCCTTGGATGCTCCCCTCGAGAGAATGAGTAGATAATAATTTAAAATTGATGCATCCTAAAGATGAGTAAAAAACATATTCCATATCAAAAGAGTTTAATAAATTAAATGTAGGATAAAAAGGGATGAAAAATGGCCAACGGAGCTAGAAATGGGCCTCCAAGGAAAAATAGAATGGGAAGGGGAAATAAGGAGGGGTAAAAATTCAAATCTCAGACTATATATTCACACTTGAGGTGTAAAATATATCCATTTTTACCCTCCTCTCTTGAATATTTTAGCTTTGGTACCAAAGAATGGCTCCCCATGCATAACAAATACTCCTCAATGACTAAGTCTGAGAGTACAGGAGGCCACCACATGATAAGCAATAGATAAGTAGGGTAATCCATAGTAAATTTAAAAATTTAATAAAATTTATAGATAGGTTTAGTTAGGAATTTAGAGATTCAACCATTTTCATGAAAAATGAAATCAATGATTTCATTGTGAAAAATGGTGAAAATGCCATCAAAAATGGTAAAAATGCCATAAATGATTTCATTTTTCATGAATATGGTGAAAATGCCATCAAAAATGGTAACAATGCCATAAAATCAATGAAAACACTAATAAAATGGTAATTTCACTAAAAAATATGAAAATGAAAAGAAATGTGGGAACACATAATTGGTGAAAACACCAAAATGGTGAAAATTCCAAAATAAATAAAGAAATTACTAGAAAATGACAAAAATGTTGGATAAGGCCAATTGGGCCAAGAGAGAAATGAGGGTTATTTAGAAAAGAAGTGTTAAAATGGTCCAAGCAAAGAATATATGGAGGGTGATATATTTCATCATACAGATGTATATTAGATTTATCCTACATATCTTTTAGCTATATTTTATTATTAATAGACTTAACAATTTGTGTTAATGTATCTTTATTTATAAGAGTGGCTTGATGTCTTGATTACATGTGAATAACCTTCTCATTACTTATGAATGAGGTAGATCTATATTGATGAGATGTGCACATTCCTAGAGACCCTTGATTTACTACACATTACTTGCATTCCAGTGATTAGATTAGATAAGTCATTCCTTAGTGCATTGGCTGAGATATGACACTTAGAAATGTCCACTTTTCACCCTCCTACTAGAGAGGACACTATTACATTAGAGAACGTATGGTACATTTTGATTTTGGTAATTAGAGGATGGGGACTACACTATAATGGCACCAGAGGGTGAAAATATTTTATGGATGACTTGGTCAATGTATTTGATAATCCCATATAAAGTGGTATAATGGACATTGATTTGATTGAAGCATACACATATATTTAGGCAAATGACCTACCATTAGATCAGACTTTGCCACCAATGTATATTGATATATAGGTAGTGGTACTCATGGCCATTATTAGTGGCATCTTGTTATTTTACAAGAGTGTTTCATTCTACTATATGGGCCTAGGATGGGTGATTAGAGATATGCTATATGTTACCACTATATTTTCTTAGGGCCCAACTATACTAGACCAATTCTACTGAGATTTACACATGGTTACATATCGAGGCAGTTGAAGTATTAACACAACTACATTACTCCAATTCTAGGCATGGAATCACATTAATATAAAGTGGCCAATGGGTCAAAGATGAGTACAATGGATAGAGGAACATATGGCATATGTATGGGCCTAGACATGAGCTAGGTATAGAGGGGATATCTACATGTATTGAAAGGTGATAGATAGCATGGTAGATGGGGATGTTTTATGGAATCTTTATCCACCATTATAGATTTAGTGGTAAAATGATGGTTTGCACACTTCATTTATGACCACTAAATGCTTCATTTTTAGTAGGTAGGAACATATCGTTAAGGGCTATAGACCATATCATTTATAACACTAGTTTAGCATGTAGAAAGATGTACCATATGACCCTTTATATTTTTTATCATGTTACTAGAGAGATCCCTAGATGGGGAAAACCCATAGACAAGCATATGGATATATCAAGCCATTCAAGGGTTCCACATGTTTTTTAGGCATACATAGGGGGCCCAATAGATGTAGGAGTGATAATAGGCTACATAAAATGGTGGATCTGTTACAATCTGAGAGATTGACTATTCCTTAGGGTGCCTTGAGATAGTTGATACTTGTGGTATTAGTTTACATAGGGAGACAAGGACAATATTAGGGCCAAGATCAAGCACTAATGGATGTGGATGCAAAAAGTGAGGCTAGTGTCCGCACAAAATATAATGATCAAGATAATGACCCAAATCTAGGGCCAAATGTTGATTTTATATGTAAATAATACATGAGTACCTATGAGACATAGAAGGGGAGGAGGGATCTATGGGAGGTGGGCACTTTATGTACAATGAGAGATACCAAATATAGATAAATATATATGATAGAGGAGGAGATTATTTCTAGGGTAGAAGAGATAGATGGCCTATATTCTAGGGCAATCCAACTATAGTAGCATGTGACTTATAGTGATACATAGATTATAACAGTTCATTCAGAGATTACCTAATTTAAGGTAGAGGTGGCCTAAATGATAGTAGTGTGGGATAAGAGATACAAGGAAAGATTATATGTGTAATGATTTTCAAGGAGTGGAATATAGTGCACAAGGTGCTTACATGTTTAGGGCTATGCCAGATCATCCTTGAGAGCCTTCAGGCTAAGGATGAGGTAATATATTACATGAATTTATATGAGGGTGATGTCTTAGTAGAGGGAAAATAATTTATTTTTTATGTCTATGAGGTACACTGGGATTTGATGGGGTCCACTATATTTAGGACACATCATACTTTAGGGCCAGGGTACTCAGTTCGTCATCCACCAAACATATGGGTCATGAGGATACTTAGGAAAAAGTTGATTGACATAGCTCTTTGTATTTTTTGTATCATGACTTGTATATATTTTTTATGAAATGAAATTATTGCATGAGATATATGACATTAAATTTTATCTCCATTGATGAACACAAACTCTAATATGTATGTATGTATAATACCCTTTCTAGTTATGTATTGTGTGATCAGCTCATGATGGTTTAGAATATAAAATGTGATTGGATTTCTACATGTTACTTTGTTTTTCATGTTGATATCATATTATGTATATTTTTTTGTCATGATTCTATTATTTTGATAGTGTAGAGATGAGTATCAAATGGGATTTTGATGTCATTTTATTGTGTTGTAAATGTGTTATGTTATGATGTGTCATTATATATGGATGTTGTAAAAAGTTTATGACTTTTTTATATGCTCATTGGTTGATATGTATCATGATTAGTATATAAATTATTCATTTTATTCAGTTGATTATGTTGAGATTGGTAGACAAGGATTTTTATTGTTGTGGTATTGCCTATTAGATCTCTAGTACTTGATTTTTAATTTTGCATTTGACATTATGTAGCATTATTATTATTGAATCATGATAAAATCGGATGCCATAAGTGTAATAAATTGATTTAAAATGAAAATATAAAAAACTTAAGATCAAGATATTAAGGATCAATACCCAAGTGTAAAACATAATGCAATATATCAAGATTAGGTTAGGTGCAAATATCTACAACTCAAGAACATGATATAGCATATCCAAACTTAAGAGTAGAGTATAATTCACTAAACCTAAGCTAACTAAGAAACTTAAAATAAATTCATAAACAACAATTAAAAATTAATAAACTATAAAACACATAAATATACACACATAAACTTGAATATAAAAGCAACAAAAAACATCTAATAAACCATCATTATGTGTGTGATAATAAGTTGTTACTATGAGGTACTGAACCAAGGGAAAGAAACATATTAGATTTATCATTTTTGATGATGTTGGGATGGGGGGAATATAAGAAGAGAATGAAGGTGGTTGATATATCCTAAGATGCCCCATGCATCCAAGTGTTACTTACATAGTCTATAAAGACTTCAAGCTAAATGTAGTTCTCCAAAGAAATAGGATAAGAAGAATGGGGATGTTTAAGAGATAAGGAATAATTAATAGATAAAATAAAAGGGAATAGACTTGTAAAATAGTGAGATCATGTAAATAATTATTTTTTAATATGTCAAGAGTGGTGATTGGTTAGAGTGGTTGGGTTGACCTGAGATGCCCCATGCATCTAAGTGTTACTACATAGTCTGTATGGACCTCAAGATGATGTAGTTCTCCTATAAAATGTGAGGATAATGAAGGAATGACATTTTGAAAAATCATGGCAAGATAATAAGTTCCCTCCTAAGAAGATAAGGCCACCCATAACAAGACTAAGGGTGACTCCTTGAATAGGATGACAAATTATATAAAAGAATTTTTGGCCTTATATCTCTCGTGAATATTTTAAGCTTGTTATTTAAATTTTCTTATTTTTTATGTTTTTTAGAAGTTTTCATGTATTTTTGGGTTTTTTGGGTTTTTACAAATGTTTAAGATTTTTAGAATAAGATATTTATAGGAATATTTGGAAAGGAGAATGCACAAGGGGGTATAAACAAATATTCATGGGAACCATCTAGCAAAAGAAAAATAAGCCTTAGGTAGAGGTTAAAATGACTGACCTCTAAAATGGCAAGAGTGTGGCTTAAATTACTTGTAAAATGGTGATAGTGTGGCTTAAATTATTTTCAAAACAATAAGAACAAGGCTTAAATTACTCATAAAATTGTGAGATCATGGAATAGGGGTGACTGATTTGACCTCAAAAATTGAGCATTGCCTACATAGTCCAAATTGACCTCAGGTCAATGTAGTTTAACCTACAGTGATAGATACTACTAAAAAAAAATAGGTTGAGGTAGGAAAATAGTAATTTGGTATTAATGGTACATAATTTATCAAAGTTTTAAAATATGTGATTTCAAGGACCATCATGCATAAAAATCATGTCTAAGTACTCTGATATACTATCCCTAAGGATGTGATGATGATGGCCAAATCTACATTATCCACTAAATCTTTCTCTGAGTCTATCTATTGTACCAGAATCAAGATTGATATGATAAGGGGATAGGGGAATTAGAGGGACTGACATAATGAGTAAAATGCATGAATGGAAGATGATAAGACATACCCCCAAGTAGGGGTCCTCATAAATAATGTTTAATCAATTCAAGCGTAAAAGTGTTTGAGATGCATAATATTATGGGCTCATCTAGATTTTGTCCATCTGGTGTAGCCAAAATATATGCTCCAGATTCATAATTAGCTATAATAATTACTGTTCCCAGCCAATTAAGCTAAATTTTTCCCTTCGTTCATGTGTTGCATTGGTATTTTTTTTATTCTCTTTCAACACAAGAACACTAAGGGCAAACTCTTTAGGCTTGATACACATGCTATAATTATGACATAACCTATTATGATATGCTTGGATATTATTCAAGGTGGATATCCAATTTTCATCAACTATTTATAGTTCTTGCAATCAATCTACTCTATACTCCTCATCATCAATGATATCCTATAGTGAAATATGTAAGGTAACTTGATCTCGATAAGGAGAATAGATTCAATGTTATAAACTAGAGAGTATGGTGTGGCTCATGTAGGGGTTCAAATATTGGTACAATAATCCTAGAAGGTGGGAAATAATTAAAATTTTGAATTACAGCTAGTGGCATTAATAGTTTTTTAAGGATTTGGTCTAGGGTTTTGTAATATGCCTCAACTTGGCCATTAATCTAAGGAATTAAAGAGTGGAAAACTATTGTTTGATATGGTAATTAGCATAGAGGAATTTTATGTCCTTATTTTTAAAATATCCACCATTATCATAAATGATGTCAGAAGTAATGCCAAAATGATAGATAAGGAGATTTAGAATGAATTTATAAATTTGCTTATCGGTTATGTAAGTGAGGGGAATGGCTTCAACCCACTTAGTAAAATACTCAATGGTATTGAGGATATATTTATGTCCATCTAAATAAGTAGAATTGATTTTCCTTACAAAGTCAAGTCCCCATGTGGAAAATGGCCAAGGATAAAGAATTGGCTACAGTGATTGAGTCAGAGCATGAATGAAATTAGCATGTTTCTGAAAAGGCACTTACTTCTTAACATAGATACATGCATTTGCTTCCATAGTGGTCCAATACTACCATATACACAAGATTTTATTGGTAATGACCATTCCACTAATGTGGACCCAATAAATCCTTTGATGTACTTATTTATGTGTTAATCTATATTTTATCAAAGTTTAAAAATGAAGTAGAGTTCCATCATATCCTCTATGATATAGCATAGCACCGAGTAAGGTATAAAGAGATGAATTGTGAGTAAAGGATTTATGTTTTTTGTGGGAAAGGTTATCAAGAAGAATGTGGTTGTGGAGTTAGTCATATATGTTATGGTACCAAGTTGATCGGGGACCAACAATATCACATACCATTTCAAATGTTTAACATCCATAAGCTAGTATCAAAAGATGTTCAATAAGGAATGGGTAATATGGAACATGATTTTTGACTACTATCAATGAGCCAATTGTTTCACTTAAATCTGTAGTCCATTAAAATGGCCCTTGGTATCTGTTCAAATTAGATATGTTCAAAGTTTTGCTTGAGACTATCCACCATAAATTTATAAGGTATAAGCTTTTCATCTTTAGTTTGGTATTGATTTGTCACCTAGTTAATAATCAATTGGGAATCCCCATGAACATGTAATTGCTTGATATTCCATTGCGCTACTAGGTGAATCCCTTTAATGAGTGCTTCATACTATTTTATATTATTGGTGCAAGTGAAACCAATGTGAAAGGATTTAGGAATAAGATCCCCATATGGGGTTATGAATAAAATGTCATCTCCAAGTATATGAGATGTGTAGGAACCATCAAAGTATAGTATCCAATGTTGTAATTTAGAAGAGGTTTCATCCAAAGTCAAGATTAACTCGTTAGGTAAATTAAATGTGAGTGGCTTGGTATCTAATAAGGGCACTTCACAAGTTGATATACAAGTATAATATATTTTTTGTGCACATGTTTAATATCAAACTCACTCAATATCATGACCCATTTATCCATAAGCCAATCAAAGTCACATTGGAAAGTAAATATTTGAGTGGGCCTACTTTGGAAATAATAATGGTTTTGTTCTTGAGCATGTAATGTCATAGATTTTGGAATGGAAATACCATTGCTAAGCAAGATTTTTTAATTGGAATATAATTGGGTTCATAGGCAACTAATGTTTTGCTTAAGTAAGTATTATTTTACTTGATAATCATGTTGGGTAAGGAGTGCCCCATAGGCATGTTGTTTTGTTGAAATATAAAGTAGTGGCTTACCAGGTGTTGGTAGATCTAAGATAGGTCAATTTTCCAAATATTATTTCAAATGTTCAAATGTTATTTGATAGTTATAATTCCAAGAAAATGTGGATCCTTTATTTAAAAGGTGAATGAAATGATGGCATTTGTCTACCAATTATGAAATGAAGTGTCATATAAATTAAATTTGCCATGCAAACTATGGAGTTGCTTTAGATTAGAGGGAGGAGGCATTTCTATAATGGCTTTAACCTTAGATGGATTAACCTCGATGCCCCTAAAATAGATAATGAAGCCTAGAAATCTTCCATAAGCAATTCTAAACAAGCACTTATTAGGATTAATATGTGCCTTGTACTCATAAGGCCTTTCAAATATTCTTTGTAGCACTTATAGATATCCTACTCTGGTCTTAGATTTGCCCAAAAGGTCATCCACATAGTCTTATACAATATCATGCATCATGTCATGGAAGATGACAATCATTTCATGTTTGTAAGTAGCACCAATGTTCTTGAGGCCAAAAGGCATCATTTGATAATAATACATTTCCCATGGAGTGGTGAATGTTACTTTGTTTTGGTCTTTATGTGCTATTTTTATCTGATTGTATCCTAAAAATCCATCCATAAGATATAATATCATATCCTTCTATAAAATATATAATCATATCAATGTTTGGCAAAGTAAAATCATCCTTTGGGCATGCTTTATTAATATCTTTAAAATATGTACATATACAAATTCATTGTGGATTATTGCTAACTTGGACAATTTTTTATATTCATTATTAATAGTCTATGGGATGAATAAATCCTACCTCCAATGATTTTTCTAATTCATTTTTAATAGTATGGAAATATGAGGATGTATTTTTATCAGGTTTTGTTTGATCATATTTGCATCAAGATATACAACAATGTGACATACAACTAGAGAAGGATCCAAGCTAGGCATATATGAATAGGACTAGGAAAAAATATCAATAAACTCTTGAAAGAGGGTAGTAATAAGCTCACGTTCCTCTTTAGTGAGATACACTCCAAGCTTGATCCATTTGAGATCATATGTGGTTACAATGTTTACTTATGTGATGTCTTCTATGATCAATGTGGAACCATCATCTAGAATAGTTAACAATGAGGTGCATGTATATTATTCATCATCTTGTGGATCAATTGGTTCATCAAACTCCCCCATGTATGAAGAATATAAATAATCAAAGGCTATTAAAGGCCACTCAACAAAGGCATGCAAGAAATCATGAACCAATTGTTAAAATACTTTTTAATCTTATAAATTAATTTATAACTGATATGAGGTTCTAGGACTAGAGGCACCTTGTGATGCATTCAAAATAGGATGAACTCCCACATCCAATGGGTCCTAAAACAAGTTTTCACCATAGGATTCATCTTTTTCTTTACTATTTTCCTAGTCCAAAAGTGCCTCAAAGAAGTTTTCACTTTATGAACCTCAATGTTTTGTTTTCTTTATTTTATTTTTTATTATTAATTAAGGAAATTAAATTTATCTCTAAAATAGGTGGCATGATTCAATGTAATATCAAATCCTTATTTATGATCATCAATTATAAAATCATCTCTGAGGCCCATGAATTTAAAAATTGCCTTATCATTCTAGAAATCATCCAATGGGTGTTGGAAGAAAAGAGGGTAATTAGAGGTGATATGGGTAATGGTATAAATGGTATTGGTTTTGAAAAGGTTAGTATTAGTCTACTCATCATATATTATATTGATAAAACTCTTTATTTCTATCTACATCATCATCATTAGTAATTAAAGTGGAATCACTCTCAAGATCTAAGGGTTCACCCCAATAGGTTTATATCTAACACCTCAAGTTCCTTTGTGTTTGGTAGTAAATAATGGCTCAATAGGTCCTTGATACTTTACCCCTAAGCCTTTGCCTTCATAATATTTATTACCCATTATTATATTAGGAATATGATGCTTTTTGCTCTTATAGCATGAGTTATCATCACCTTTTATATGTTCTTTTTCATATGTGGTGGTTTTAACAAAATCAATAGGTCCTTTCTGAAGAGAGTCATCTATCTTATGCCATTCCATTTTAACACTCTTTATTTTGGTTCTACCATGTGATTTAGGTTTTTTATGTTATTTATCTATATGAAAAGCATTGCCAATTTGGTATTTATCGTGGCCTTTGTCTATAATGGTAACATGGTTGGATATTTGAGGAGGTTTTCCAGATGAAGTAAATGCAAGATTACTTGGATCCACATAATTTGATTCATAGGTTTGAATAAATACCTCTTTATCCTTTTTATATACATTCTCTAGGCCAAATATATAATTATAGATTTCATAATTTGCTTCAAAATGTTTACAATACTAGTATGGCTACAAATCACTAGGTATGGTGACCTCCAAGCCTAAATGAGGGAATTTAGTGGATTGATGCAGATTAGAAGGTACTGCATGTAATTCATGTATCCAACGTCACCTAAGGAGTAATTTTTATGATATATCTAAATAAATAACATGGAAAAGGGTATCATGGGTTAGAAGCCAAATGATAATAGGCACACAAATGGTGCCTTGTGATTCTCTCTCCTCATTATCATAGGACTTGATGGTAATAATATATAGTTAAAGATATACTTCTGTGTATCCCAAATATTTGACTAAATTCAATATTATAATATTCAAACCTAAACGATTTTATATGAGTATAAACTTGATCTTATATTTGGAAATGACTTCCTCTATATAAAGTGGGTTATTATGAAGAGGACCAAGGGGTGACATATTGCTTTGGCCAATGTATGTTTTTGGCTTGAGGCCAAATGACTCATAAGAATTTGTATTTTTTAAGAGAAAGGTAATTTGGGACCTTGGATTGGATTTAAATCTCATTAAATATTTTTTTTGGATGTTTGACATATGCAAAAGATTTAAGCTAGAAATCTCCACTAGTGCCTTTTATAACTATTTGACAATATCACACGGTTTGTCATTGGAAAAAATAGTTGGTTTAGGTTTTTGAGGTGTATGACCTTAAATGGTAATTTTAGAGGAAGAAGGTGTGGGGATTTGGATGCTAACCTTGGAATGTTAAGTTATGATTATGCAATCCCAAGTTGGCAAGTGGTTACTATAATTAGAAGAAGGGCGTAGGATGGTAACTCTTGGCCATTAGCTAGCATTAATGCCAAGTCAAACCAAAGGAGTATTACTAGCATATGAGGGAGTAGGTACTAAAATGGATAGTGGTGGATGTTTGGTATTGGTATTTATTGGTTTAGAAATTTATTTTCATAGTGGCTCTATGCCTGCTAGTAATGCGATGTACAACATTGTTATAGTTGTAGGGGACATTATTATAGCTAAATTGGTTAGATTGGATCTCCTGACCTTGATTCCAATTAGTTTGTTTTTATTTATATTGATTTAGATTATTGGGAGGTTTATTCTAATTTTTATTATTGGCTTGACATTAACTATGATGCTATTTATTATAACTATGTTATGGAAAATGGTTTTGGTAGATACCCAAATTTTTACTAGACATTGGAGCAACAATATCTAATTCTATTTCTCCATTCTCTAGAAAATATTAGACGAAGTGGTGAAGCTTCACACATATGTGAGTGGAATGACATAGAACTTGATAATAATCATATAACTCATATTCTATGAACTAGTTATGTTTAGTTTGTCCTTCTGTAAATAATTTCAAAATTGGCCAAATGATCATGTTATTTACAACTAGCTTTTGGAGCACGACCTTGATAGGTTTTCCAAGATCACTTAAAGTTATGTTTTAATATTGAACTTTTATTAGAGAAGGTCATTGTAAAGTAAGTGGTTGAGTAGATGGGGTTACTTGAATATGTAATGGTTTCACCATTTGCACATGTTGAGATTTAATTACCCCATCTCCAACAACACTTTTGTTCCTGTTGAATAACTTAGTATTTTTCAAATGTACTTATTTGAACTTGCACCAGAGCTGGCATCTAAACCTTGCTCTAAATTTGGTTTTGAGAATAGACTTTGATAACCCCTTATTAATGATGGCTTGCTCAATTTGTATTCTTTTGAGATAATATATTCAAATGTGTTTGCACAATGGAGTATGAGATTATAATAAATATGTAATTACATATTAGTAATAAAGATTGTGGCTAAATTTTTTTCAAAGAGATTATGTGGGAATTAGCTGGCCAATGTGTGCCATCATTGTAAGTAACTAGAAAAAATATCTCCTCCTATTTGTATGGCATGACACAAGTCAACCATAGTCACCTATGTTCTACATTGTAGGAAAAGTTCTATACAAACTTTTTAGATAAGTCATCAAAGTTATCAACATAGTTTTTGGGTAGATGGAGAAACCACTCCAAATCTTACCTAACCAAATTGTGAGGAGATAAATGAACCAAATACATGCTAATGTATGCAAATTATTGATAATCAATAAACAACTCTCTTAAGTACTCTTTTGGATTGCCCTTCCCTTTGTATTTGTCTAATTTGGGCATCTCAAAATGATGCATGAATGGGATTTGAAGATAACTCATATCAAAGGGATAAGATCATATGTCATCTAAATTGAACTTTTTACCCTAATTTCATACTTGGATGGTAGAAAATACATATTTTACCTCTTACAAGTCCTGAAAAGTGGGGATATAATGAGAGAGATTAGACGTGTTTTTGGGTATTCAAAGGTGGATTGCCTTGACCTAGATACAATGGTGGTATGGGGTATTAGGGAATTTGTTATTGATTGGTTATACCAGGAATATTCACCCATTAATTAGGGTTATATTTTTTATAGGGTACTTATTGTTGGTAAGTCACTTGTTGTTGAGTGTGATGCTTATTTGGAGAAAATTATGGCTTGAATGGAAGAATGGTTTGTTGGGGATTAAACATTATTTTTTGGGAATGGAAAGGAACCTATTGTTGACTTGTAAGGATATATTATATGAAAATAAATTATTGTTGGTTAGGTGGAATACATTTTTGGATTGAAGAGGTGCATTGTTGACTAGAAGCAGTATAAGGTTGGCTAGTAAGAATGTGTTATTGGTTAGACAATGTCTATTGGGGATTATTTACCACTTATTGAGGTGGAATATTGGTCATAAATTATTGAAGTGTGGGATTGGTCACCACATATTGGGGTGACAGATTGGTCATCACATATGTAGGTTGGGGATTGGTCACCACTTGTTGAGGTGGGGGATTGATCACCACCTATTGGGGTGGATGATTGGTCACCAGTTGTTAAAGTGGAGGGGTATTAAAAACTTGATGTTGAGACTTAGACATGTTTGTAATTGGTTATTTTAAAGTGTTAAGAACATTGGAAGAAAGGATTTTCTGACGAGTTGGAGGAATGCTCTGTTCGAATTTAGATAACACTTTATGTGGATTGGGATGCATTAATTGAGAATTATCAAATAGATACTGGGAATAATCCATGAGGGGATTATAATTAGGATTAGACAAGGAATTACTTTGAATTTAGGTGTATTAAACAAGTCTTGTGACTATGGTGTTATTAGGAAATGGAATTGATATTAGGTGTTGGATGGAATAACAACTCTAGTTGTGATTTGGTTGGTGGATTCAAATATATAAGTTATATTTTGAATATCAAGAGTAGTTAGGGAGTTAGCTTAAGTAGCCAAGACTTGACTAGCCTTTTGTATTTGAGAGGCAATAAATTGTCTTTGTGAATGTGAGTCAATGAGTTAACCTTTTACTTTGCTAGATGTTGTAATGGCTTGATTAGAGGTTGGTACAAGGGTATAGGTAAGTGCATGGAATTATGGGGCCAAAAGGAAGTCTTAAGTGGACATGTTTTTACTTAAAAACAAAAAACCTCAACTTTTATGGATTATTTGAGACATCTACATTCAAAATTTGAAGATGTCATAGGAACATAAATTGTATATTTTCTAGTCTAGTTTCTAAAATACTAAGTTTTTTTTGAAATGGTCAAGTGTAATTAGGTTAAACCTCAAAAATTTGAAGAGGTAGTACTATTTTTTTTTAAATTAGAGTAGATAATTTTTTGTGCAGCCCATTATTTTTTTAGCATCATTTAATTTTTTCTAAACCCTTTGGTGTAAAGTTAAATAAGTTCATCTATTTTACAGCCTATATTTTTTTTAAATTAATTAATGAATATTTATTTTTTTTACTAATTTCACAAGTCAATAGACCATGAAATGTGATCAATAATGTATAGCTGACTGTGTGCCCCCCTAACTACCTCAAAAAATATCAAAAATTAGATTTTTTGTTTTTTATTATGTAGAGAATTAGGTCTAGTTTATAACCATATTTTTTTTAAGTTTGAATCACTGAATCAAAAGATACATAAACAAATATGAACACATATAGTTACAGCATATAGTTTTATAAAAATACTTACTTAGAAATAAATATATAAAAATAATAGAGGATATTGGAAGATGGAAGGATGGTTTTGGATGTGACAAAAGAGAAGTAGTGATGTGGTAGAGGCAACCCAATGAAAGGGTTTACAAAAGGAAAGGATTCATCAGCTACAGAGGAGACAGTTATCAGCATGCTGAACCAGAGTAAGGTGAAGTGTTATGCATAGGCCATAGGTCAGGAGAGTGAGTGTGCTGAAATTAAAGTGAGAGGAGATGCACATGTTAGGTTAGAAATGGTGGAATGTGAGACTTCAATTAGGACCATACAAGGTAGGTTTCAATGTTTAGGTAAATAATTGGATCGACTCTTATCCTTCTAGGAAATATTTAGTTTAGGTTCGAACCCACCTGATGATCCTTTAGGTTTAGGTCAACTAAACTTTCTTAAAGGTTTACCATCATAAGGTGTTAGACTTGAGGAAAGAGATGATGGAGTTATAGAAGAAATGGATAGGTTTTTTGTAGAATCCCTATTTTTTAAAAAATGCATTAATAGTTATAACCCCTTTCACTCTTATGGTTATTTCTGTAAAGATGTTATTTTAAAGCTTCCATAAGTTATATTCCTATGAATAAACCCTCAAATAAATAATTAGTTGATGAAGAGGGTTTATAGGGGATTCCAAAAGGAGTATTTCAGATACAATCTATGAAGATGGATTATATGGGTGATATTCCTTTAATATTTTTTGAATCCCCTCCTAATCTAGTTTTACCAGATGTAAATCTTTTTGTGATGAATTTGGCTAGAGGAAATAGGTCTTTAATAGGTAGATGTGTTATGAAATGACCATCTTGGGAAGATCTTATACAATGGGCATTAAGTTCCTAGCCTTATCTCAAAACCCCTTCAATTTCCATGCTTTCAAATGGTTATTTTTGGCTTCAATTCCAATCTCCAAAAGATAGAGATTTTGTTTGGATGCATGGACCCTAGTTTTTTGGTAAATAGGGGGTTTTCTTATGCCCATGGGCTCCATTATTTGACTTTGAATCTTCGATAATCATGTAAACATCAATTTGGGTAAGATTTTACAATCTTCACTTAGATTTCCATGATAAGGGTCTTTTCTAATAGTTGGTGAGTAAACTAGGAGAATTTGTTAAAATTAATGATTCCATTACAACCAACTTGAACTTTGTAAGAACTTGTGTAATGGTAGATCTTTCTCAACCTGTACATAATTTGGTGAGGATATATTCCTCTCATGAAATCTAGAATCATTTTTATAATTATGAAGGTCTTCTATTTATATGCTTCAACTATAATAAATTTGATCACAAGTTTATTACTTGTCTTACGAAGGGTTTCAAAGGTTCTCATTTAACATTTGTTTAGAAATGGATTAGGAAGATTGGTTGTCTAAATCATGATCAGGTACATGATTTGATTTTATCTTCAAAATATAAATTAGATAAAGTGCTTGTTTCAAAATCCCCTCTAGTATTTAGATTATTTCATAGAAGAGTAAGGATTTAGTGCAAGCAATAGAGAGGAATGTTTTAGTTTCTAAGTAGCCATCATCTTCAAAATTGGTTAAGGAGGATTCAGTTTTGGAAGCATGGTTTGAGGACATGGATAAATTCTCTCTAAACCTTGAAATCCCCTAAGAGAAATAAAGTTCTACAGAAGAGGAAGAGGGCTAGGAGGAAGAAAAAGAAGAGCTGACAAGTAAGGTGATCATATCTATTGCTTAAAGCCTCAATAATTTGAAGACTCCTAATTATGGCTTAAAAGGAACGTGAGGTAGGAAATAAAAAGAAAAAAGATTATATATGGATGCTTAGGATTCCGTTCTTAGAGATACTCAATTAAATATGGAATCATTGTTGTCTAATAGGGGTAGATGCATACAATTAACAAAAGGATGATTTGAAGGCTAGTATGGTAGGGTTTTCTCATTTTTGAATGTTTTATTTTTTTAGCTCGTAGGTTTGGGATAGTGTTTATTGTAATCTTTAGAACTAAAAATTCTCAAATGAATCCACACTATTTTAATCAGATTCCTTAGGTTTATAGGTCTCTTGTTAAAAATTTTCAAATATTGGAACTCTCGATGTGTTCTAGAACTAGTTTAGGATTTGGTCAAAAGCTAAGTATTAATCTATATATATATATATATATATATAAGATAGTGTAGTTGATGTTGTAGTAATATTTTAAAGAAAAATTTTGATAAAAATCATAGTGTTTAGCATGGATGAAGTTGCATTTTGTTGTTTTTAATAAAAAAATATGCATTAGACTATGTTTTCAAGTCCATTCCTTAGGATCAAGAATCCAATCCATTCTTGACTCTTTAGGCATGTGTTTCAAAAGTCAAATATTAAAACTACATACGTGGTATTATCGCATATGTAGAACTACTGTACACACAATTTATTTTACATCTATTGAATAAACTATTATTTTATATATATTTACTTTCCTATTATTTTTATATAGGCTTTTTTAATTCCTAACCTTCATGAATGGCCTTAGTAGATTAAATATTAATTGCAAATTCAAACTTATAACTTCTAATCTTTTAGAAAAATAAAATCTGAATAATTGGAGCTACATATTTAATTGATCATAGTGAATGCCATTTGACAAGGAATGGAAATTTGGATTTGACATTGAAATCTAATTTCAAATTATTTTAATAAAAAATTTAATTTTTAACAATTTTTTGATATAAATTAAATGTATTTATTATTGTTATGTTAAAATTAACTATATAGAGTTTATATTTACTCAATGTTTCATACACTTTATTTATATTATTAGAATATTGTATAAAATAAACAAATTTGACAGTTTTAAGTCAAACTTTAAAGACATCAAATACATTCAAAATCACTAAAAATAATTGGTTTAGGGTTTAGGGTTTACAATTTTAAGGTTTAGGTTATGGGGTATCTAGTTTAAGGTCCAATCACAAAGGTAATTAAGGATAATTTGAGTTGTTTGAACCTATTTGTGACTACAAAATGTGATTTTGGGCATAATTAGCCCCAACAACATCAAAAATTGAGCTAATCAATTAATTGGGCCAATAAATAATATGGTTTGCACTGAATTGAACCATTTCAATATAATTCTTACTCTTAAGGATGTTAAGTGAGGGTAAATATATTGGTTTAACTTTTAGGCTTTAAGATTTAGGGTTTAAGGTTTAGGGCTTAGGGCTTAGGGTATACAAGGTTTAGGTTTTAGGGTATAATGTCTAATTGCAAAGGTAATTAGAGCTAAATTTAGCTTATTTAACCTATTTATGACTAAAAAATATGATTTTAGGCTCAATTGGCCCCCACATCACCATAGATTGAATCAATTAGTCAATTGGGGTAATGAGTGATGTGATTTGGGCCAAACTGAGCCCTATGAATGTAATTCTTATTCTAAAAGATGTTAATTAAGGCTAAATCAATTGGTTTTGGTTTAGGGTTTAAAATTTAGTGTTTAAGGCCTAATAGTGAAGGAAATTAAGGATAATTTGAGCTACTTGAACCCATTTATGACTACAAAAAGTAATTTGGGGCATAATTAGCCATAATGTCATCAAAAATTAATCCAATCAATCAATTTGGCCAATAAGTAATGTGATTTTCAATGAATTGAGTCAATTATAAACATAATAAGTGAGATTAAATGGATTAGTTTAAGATGTATACATGAAATTTTTTAAACTTTATCAATTACTGATGTTTTTTCTCTTATAGGACCCCGTTGAGTCTCTATCTCTCTGAGTGCACATCTTAAAGGGTATACCAAGAAAGGGGTGGGTAGACCATTAGTGCTTTATAGGATTATTTGCCCCTATACCACCACTTTCTATCTACACAACCATCTCTTATTTACTTCCCTAATCCTTACCTCCTCTTTTATACACTACTCCAAGCAATTCACCGCCTTACTTAGCCCCTTTTTAAGCCTAAAACCCCTTTGTGATAGTTTATAGTACACTATCAGCCTAGGCCAACCCTGTATTTAATTTTTTTAAAGCATGGTATGAGTCTAGGTTAGCCTTGGCTAACCTAGACTAAGACCTAACTTGTTTTTATCAAATAATGATACAAAGTCGAGTTGGGCTGACCCTGTCAACTAAACTTTTAGAAAGGTTTAGGGTTAGATTTAGATATATATACACATTCATTTTCCCATTATTATAGAAAAAAATTAATTATTCATATACACTTCTTTATAATATTCTCTTCAAACATTCTACTTGAGAAGTTATTGCTTAAGTTTATACTTGGAGAAGAATCTTGTTGTGTGGAAAAGTCTTGAATGTTTAGGCCTTTCTTAGTGATCCTTAAAAACCACAACGACCTCTTGCAAAGAACCTTTATCCAAGGGAGATATTGATTCTTGATAGGTTCATCTTCAAGGTAAGTATCTCTAACTTTATTCCTATATTTTAATAGATAAAAGTAGTACAGGTAATGGATTTTGAATATATTTCTCTCTCCATTTCTTAGGGTTTATCTATACATAGCTTAATTAGGACTCTCCTATGCATGTTTATTTTTTATGTTTGTTACCCCCACTTTGTGCCACAGGCTTTGGTGAGCACTAGCTTAGATTTTACTTTGCTTTGAATATACTGTGTAAAAATGAAAACATAGGACCTATCTAGGGTTATTGCATAGTGTTTCTTGACTAGAGGCCTTAGAACCCTCTATAGTGATGTTATTATGGTAATATATCCATTGGTTAGGTCTAGTGGATCCATCTTGGTCATGACCTTGAATATCTAATGTATTAACAATCAAAAGTGTAAGTATGATTTATCTTATCTAAGATAGGATTGATTAATATGCCAATTGTATTTTACTTTATATACAATATTTACTTTGTGAATATAAGAAAACATAGGACCTATTTAGGGTTATTGCATGGTGTTGCTTGACTAGAGGCTTTAGAACCTCTCTAGTGATATTATTATGGTAAGAAACCCCTTGGTTAGGTCTAGTGGATCTATCTTGATCATGACCCCGATTGTCTAAATGTTCTAATAAGAAGAAAGGTAAGTGTGATTTATCTTCTCTCAAATGGGATTAATTTATAAATCAGCTTCACTTTTCATTATATACATTCTGGTGAGCCCAATGTGAATCTAACTCTTTTAGGTTTTATTTCATGCATTCATTTATTATCATCTTATATATTTTTATTTATTCATTACTATATCAAACCTGTCGATACATTCTAACATTATGTGCATAAGTTTTACACATAATCACTCTAAATCGATTATGTTTTATTTATGTAGGTCTTCTCCATCAATAGGCAACTAGATTGATCAAGCTTGACATAGTTCTCTTTTTCAACCATAGGTTTGTAGACTTCATCAACCTAGTTAACTCTATTTGTAACTTATTTTTAGCATACAAGCTTTATAGACTTCATCAACCCAGTCAACTCTGTTAGCAGAATATAAAAATCAACACTTGAATAACATGACATAAAATTATCAAATTAAGCATCTTCAAAAATTATGAAGTTTCATTCTTACCTTGTCTATCATTTATGTTGTTCATTTAAAATCCTATTTTTCACAGTTTACAATCTATAAAAATTTAACCCTACATCAAATTGGGTCAACTAGATCGACACAATTTTCTATCCTGACTTTTTTCTAGAAGACTTGGTCTACCTATTCAACTATGTTCTTCTAGATATTGCACCCACAGATGGTAGTGACCCTATCAAATCTATTCTATAATGTTTGCATATAGTGTCACCTGAACTGACTCTGTACTCTTCACAAATAAAGGAATTAACTTATCTTGCTAGTAATTAATTCATTTTTCATTTCTATTGCTTTCTTACTTAGAGTAAAAAACATAGACTAAATAGGAGGTTTTAAATTTATCAATTTAATCAAATTGTTTTTATTTTTTACACGCACTTCCAAAGCACTTAACACTTAAAAAAATTAAATATTTTCTTCTTAAGGTCTACCTACTTAGATTTCATCACCAAGGGTGAAGCCAACTTGGTTTTTTGTACAAGTATAAACACATGGTTGATGGTATATATTGGTAAAGCACTCGACACCCTTATCACTATGGGATTATGAAGTGAGGTAATAGGCCCTAATACCAAGCTAGTACCATCAACAATACAAATCCATTTTATCCTAAACTATCTTAAACTATCTATAGATTGATTTTTAGTTTCTTATTATAGCCAAATCCATATCACATTAATTTTAAAATTTATTATAACGTAACAACATTCAGGAATGACCACTTAGCTTAGCATTTACATTCTAATTTTTATTACCCACTCTTTGATCATTATATTTTATATGGCAAAAACTTATATCAGCTAGTGTTAATATAAGGTTTGTGTTGTTTGATATAATTAATTGTGTGCTTAATTATATTTGTTTAGTTATTATCTTGTAAAAAATTTCCTTGTCTTCATAACATAGTCAACCTTTTTGACTCAGTATCTTACAGGTTATTTATCTAGTTTGTCTTTAGTACACAATCAACCTATCTAAATGTGTGTGCTTTTATCCTACCTTAGCTTTACCACCTATAGAACACATTCAAGTAATTTCATTATGTATTTTGCATCATGTTATGTTAACTTTTCCTATAGACTCTATCAACCTAGTCAACTCTATACCTCTTGGCCAATACTATTCTATATTTGGCCAAATTTGTCTCTATTTTTCCTCTTGGATTTTTTATCTTAGATTTTGACTTCAAACATCATGAAATCCATTATCATAAACTTTTTATACAACCTAAATCCATTTAGAATATATATGGGATGTTTTTTTCTTCCTACCTTAGCCAAAATACATACTTTCAATTGAGATGTTTATGCCATTTCCATGGATAGTGTGTTATAATCTGAAGGCTATGTACCTTTAGTTAATTCTCCACTTCTTGATGCTTCTTATATTTTTGAACAAATATTATCTCTCATAAATTTATAACTTTAAAATCCTTCTATACCTTCTACATCATCAGTAACTATACAAAATCCCCTCCCTACCAAATATTTTAAATATACACCTACTATCAATCCAATTGAATCCAATCAACCTTTTTCAATAGTTCTACCTACACTCATATGGTTCATTTAGTGGGCCATATAAAAAATCCATGGAGGTCCTAAGGTGAATTGGATTTATAATTATGGTGAATTGGTTTGAAAGATGTATCATTGTAGAGGTGAATCATTCAATGTTATGTAATGAACTGTATAAGACCAGACAGGGTTCTCTGATGTACAAAATGTCAAGGCAAGAGGTATACTGATGTAAAATAAGTCTATAGATGGATGATGACATGGTGTGGATGAATAATGACATCTATTAGGAAAATGTTGACACATTGTACAATATAGTTGCATGCCATCATGATGTAGATGAACATCAAAAATATGCATCATGCAGATGAATACTAGTAACATGAATCATGTAGATGGATGTTATCACTATGCATCATGTAGATGTACACCAACACCATGTATATGAATGCTAACACCCTATAGGCATGTGTTAGCATGGTATAGGTACTCATCAGTATAATGTGGGTGATCACAAGCATGATGTAGATGAATGTTTATATGGGCACCCACCAGCATGATGCAAGCAATTAATAACACCATATAAATGAATTCCTATGTGATGTAGATGAACATCGACATGGTGCAGGCAAACATCAACATAATTTGGACATGCACTTGTTACATGCAAACATATGTGGGCATCATGTTGGTATTCATCAAATCATTTACAAAGAATTGATGCTCATCTATAACATGTTGGTAGTCATCTACATGGAATCAGCACTCATCTAGGCCATTATAACATTTACCTACCCCCATATCAGCATTCATCTACATTACATAAACATTCATTGATGGGATGTAGATAGGCACTCATATCCTATAGGTGGGTGACAAGGTGCTGATGAGAATTCATTTACATGTATGATTCTGATGTGGTCTACTTAACCGCATTATAATTGTTTCTATCAAGCATCCATGTTATGTGAGCATTCACCCATATCATGATAAACACCTATAAAAATTCCAAATGTACCTCATTTTAGAATCTTTGCCATTTCTTGCTCTCCTTTTGTGGTTAAATTTTTTTCACTCTTTTCCCTAACTTATAAAACCCTATTTACATCCATGGTTTCTATTTCTAAAACCTTTTATGGCATTATTTCAAGCATAGTCATAAAGGTAATATCAAACCCCAAACTCACATTCTAGAATTTGACATGCACCATCATCCAAAAGCTTATCTAGCAAGAAGACACATACAACCAATGGGTGGAGCCTTGAAATTTCAACAACATTATCTACATGCCATAGTGTGAGAAATATATTTATTTGTTGAATGTTCTCTTGCAAAGCTTCAATACTATTTCCTTCATATTTCACATCACCTTGGGTTCCCAAAATATTTCATTTGGAATCCATCTAGAAGATATCCAGAGACTGACAGGTCTACCTTACAAGGATGGGGACTTGGTTACCACAAAGGCCTTGTTGAGTGATGAGGAAAAAAAGTATTTGGAGTCCCATTACTCATTTAATTTGGATGGTATGTATTGTAAAATTTATAGTTACTCATTTTTTACTAATTTTAATTATGTTAGTTCTAACTTTTTAATTTGTTTTTATAGATCCTCAATGTTTTAGTAAAACAGGGATAAGATTTGAATGTGTTAAAAATCCTTTTTTGATGGGAATGCTTAAAATTTTCTAAGAAAGAATTATTTTGCAGGGTAGACGATCTGATATTCCACTATGGGCTCTAGTTTATATTCTTCATACTTTGGGGCTCAACCATTTGACTGGTGCACTTTTATTTCAAATAGAATTAAATATGATTTGAACTTTGCTTTTCACAATGAACATACTCAAATTTTATGTTGTAATTATATCATTGCATTTTAATATGAAGTGATTTGGATTTACAAGCATCATCTATTCCTTCTACTATTAATCCCACAATTTTTATCAACACTCTCCCTTGAAGCACATGAGGTTAATTGGAGTTGTTATTCGAGACTATTTAAGTTTTTTACTATATTTATTTCAAATAGTTATATAAATATTGATCTAGTTAGTTTTAAATAAAATATATATTTTTCTTGCTAAAAAAATTAATTGAAACAATTACCAAAAGAAATGTAGCAACCAAGGGATGTCAACCTCATGAGGCCACTACAAAAATAGACATGGAGGAGGATACATAATCAACTCCACAGGTGCCTAAGTAGTAACTGATAAGAATAAAATGAATGTAGAGTTTGATTACACCTCTAGCACAACCCTTCACTCATGGTACTGGTATAGCTTCATAAACTAGCTTTGCTTTGATTGACCTCTTTTATCATTATATTTTTTTAATAATATTTTATATATATAGTGTCGCCTATGCAATCTATATTACAAACACCAGGGGGGTCTAACAAAGCTTTGAGAGTTTCACAGCAATAGCAATAGAAACATCAATAGTAACTTCAACAACAACAATAGTAGCAAGGTGAACTAAATAAATCTATTTTTTTACTAAATGCTAATATTATATTAGATTTTTTTAATTGGTAATTTTAATTATTTTAATTCCCATTTATAGGTCCTTAATAGATAAAATTATCATCACCATCACCACCACATCATGGCCTTGTAAATACTGGTATTAGGAAATGTTTGTTTATCCTAGCTCAGAGTGATGGCATAGCTCAGATGGTAACATCAGAGTTTCCAAAATCTTCACTTGGTGGTATGTCCAGTGCAACAGGGACCATAGTTCTTCATGAAATTGATTTAGATGATGAGTATTTGGGCATTGACAGTGGCACACCCATGTGTTTTTTCAACCTACATGATATGATAATATAGGGATCTCAACCCATGGAGTGACCTCATATGCCCAATTCTCCACCAAGCGACACTGAAGGTAGTTCTATGTAGGAAATTCCCCAAACAGATGACCAGCATACTTTTTTCTTGTTTCTAATTTATTGGCAAAAAAATACTAAATCTTATGTTAATGATTTTATTATTCTAAACATTAATGAATTGAGAACTTGGGAACATCAGAAAAAAGTATTAATTCAATAAATAAATGCCCATTTTTACAACCATAGTCAATGCAATCAATTATATGCAATAGTGGCACATCAACCAACAAAAATTGATGTTTTATTCAATCAAGCAGTTTCAAGAAGTTTTGTGATGAATAATAGCTTTAATGGTGTTGTTCTTGATATCATGTTAAACAGGCTTAAGAACTTAAAAGTAGAAGCCCAAGCATACTGTAACAAATGGGAAAAAAATAAAAGCCTTGTGGATCTTGTGAATGCAGAAAAAGAAAAATATGTGGTAAGTTTCTTTATGGTTTTTTAAATTAAAGTTTATTTTTAAAATAAACTAATTAAATGTTTTTTGATCATTTGCAGTCAAAATATACAAATATGAAGAACCAAGTTGTTATCCTTGACATGTATCCAAAGAATTTGTTCAAAAGTATTTATGTGGAAATTGCTTTCAAGGAGAAACTTATTTTATTGAATAAGAAAAATAACATATTGAGAAAAATAATTCAAGAAAATGGCCTGGATTTTGGTGTTTTATTGTTAAAAAAGTTGAAGCGGACCTGCCATTGCTTTCAGTGGGAGATATTTTTGTATAATAATGGGGAACTCTTGCCAATATCCATTTTACAGTGAAATATCTTCAAGAATCTAGGATCATGATCCCCATAGAAAACATATCCACTATCAGTACCGCTAGCAAGTAGTGGAAGGACAAATTGATCCATAATGATTATGAGACTTTAGTTGTTTTGTAATTTCTTCCATACTATTATTTTGTAATTTTTTCCCTGTTATTGTGTAATTGATGAAAATTGAGATTTGAGCTCAAATCCTCAAGTTGTTTTATGCTTATGTTTTTTAATTACTGGAAACTTATGTTTTATAATATTTAAAATATATTTTGTAATTATGGATTCCTTACTCATATTAGGCTACTATGTGTAATAATTTGTTTCAATGTTTAATTGGTTTAATTTATAGTAAATTTGGTTTCAAATCTATTAAAATATTGTTTACCATTTTTCATTTGATTAAAAAATGTAAATTTAATTTAAAAGGTCAAACAATCATAAAAAATAGAATGTTGAATATGTATTATTTTTTGCAACTCGCAATGTAAAAAAGGCTAAAAAATACTATTGTAGAATGCTAAAGATAGGATCATATCAATTGATCATTTAATAAAGAACTTAAATTAAATTAATTAAGCATTTGATAAATATTGTTCAGTAATTTTCATATGCATATTACAATGTTACAAACTAACACTCATGTATCTCAAACAACCCTTTGGTAACTCGTGCTTCATCACTAACATTTGTATGTCCCATCTCACTGACATTTTTTAGTTTCACTATATTCCTTTATAGTTTTATTCATGATATCTCTTCTTTCAGTTGGAGTACTCCAAATTGAAATTGATCTATCATATGGAAACACATCCACTTCATAACCTAAAATATATAACCTTAAAAATGTCTCAAGATTTGTATCCAATCTATTCCAAAGCCTTGATTTAATAAAACATAATGCATTGAATACCCTTTCATCTTCCATAGAGCCCAAAATCATTGTTTGGAATAATTAATATAATCAAAAATTTTCACTCATTTCTTCCTATAGAACAATATTGTTATACAATTTCTTCCATAACCTTGTAATAGAACCTATTTCTATTGGTTCAGTTAACAACTGATATTTTTCAACCATTGTAATTCTAAAAAAGATTGACTATTTTTTAGTAAATTATTTTACAAAATACCCTTAAATTTCTCTCCATTTATTTCCACAAACTTACTAAAATATTTGATAAGAGTATCCATGTATTTGATAAAAAAAATTACTTGTTCTTTCTTCACCATCTGCACTGTTCCAAAATGTAGAATTCACCACCCCCATGGCTTCAAGCAACTCATCCCTTTAAAAAAAATCTTGAATTTTAGTTGATAATATTTTTGAAATGTCTCAATTTCATTTGTGTGTCACATATGACATTATCATATAGAAACCTTGTTACAGGGACTTCTTCAAATTTTGATCCAACTACATTAGTTTGTCTTTGGAGAGTGTGTAATAGTATCTCCTTTCCATTAACAAAAATATAAATATGATCATGAATATTGAATTTCAAATAGTTTTGAGGGTCCTTTATATTGTTTAAATTTTCCCAACTCTCAAATATTGGTCCCTTAAAACTTTCATTCGAGTAGTATGATATATCAAGTGATAGACAAACTTGTTTCCTCAACTATATGAAGTCAACAATATATATTGATCTCTCTTGTGCATGTTTTTTCAAATAATGAATTTCCTTCAACATCGGTAGAATACCACATAATGTTAGAAAAAAATTTAAATCTGTCAATTTATTCAATAAGTCTTTTACCTTGTCAACCTCCATCCTATACTTAACATGAAACTAGCCAATGATTGATATTCTTCAAATATTCTGCATGCAAGCTTATACATTGAAATCCATCTAGTATCTACATCTTTTAATAGTTTTTTTCCCATTAGTCACTCCAATTTCAAAATTTTGAAACTCTAAAACTTTTTTGGATTACATGACATTTACATATCAAATCACGGATAAGTTCCTCCACTTTTGTGATATTTTTAAATGTGCTTACAATTTTGTAAGAAAGATTCATTATATGTGATATGTAATGGATTGGAGTCATATATGGGGAAACTGATGATTATAAGAGAACACACAAACCTATTTTATTCCCATGCATTACTAATGTACCATCCACACCAACACTTACCAACTTAATACCTATATCAGGGTAACTCATCCTAGTTATATACATCAAATTAGAAATAACCAATTTGTAAAGGTTTTCAACATTATAATTTTTAGTCATTTTATGTACAGATAAAGGTGAAGTTACCTTGAATGATTCTGAAATGTATATACATGCATGCATACCCATGGCGTGTTTTTAACCTCTATTACCTCATCAATGGATAGTGATATAAACCTTGCTAATTTTATTATTCTTTTAAATCCTCCTTTTCAATCATTGCAAGGAATTTTGGCATCTCCCATTCACTGGTATCTAACCAAAGTGAATGTGGAATGTTATGAAATCCAATATGCTAAAATAAAATATTATAATATGAAAAATCAGAGATTGGTCTTCTTCTTTCAAAATGTGATATAAATTTGAAAATTATATATTTTTGGCAAGTAAATTAGATTGAGCAACCTTTTTGAATTGAGATTTAATTGTTCCTCCTTTCTCAATAAGTTGTCATTGATGTTTTTGATTATTATGATACTCTATTGTGTAACATTGATGCATGCAATATTTTTTATTTTTCCATCTCACTATTTTTTTAATATTTCCATCTTTGTCTTTTATCGACTCATATATTTTGCCACAATGTTTCTCAATTATGTCCAACTTGATTTGTATTTTGTGGTCTTTTCCAAGTTTTCAACTATATATTGTGCATTTGCATTCTATTGGTGTGTCAGTAATGTTTTTTGGCTCTACAAGTTCAATAAATGGGTGTTTAGATGCCCACTCATATTGAAATGACCTTCCAATTGTCCATGTATTTTCTTCTTATACAAATTTTTTTGTTCCTTTTTCATTTGGAGATTATTTTGGCTACATAGCAATCTCATCTGAATATTGTGTTGGGTGAGTAGATATCTCATTTACTGTTGGGAACTCAACATCGACACCACAAATTATGATGTCATATCTCTATTTTCTTGAATTTAATGGGATGATGGGTATTTTTTTCTAAGTGACTTATTTTAGGGGAGGTATATATTCAAAAGCGTTATACAAGTCTTCAATACTTTTATCATTAAATTATACATGCAAAAAGTTTATATGGCATTACTTTTTAATAAATGTCAATGATAAATAATAAATAAATAAAAATAATTAAATCAAATAATATTTATAATTTATTACCTGTATTTGGCATTTCATTCCCAAGTATGTCTACCAATTCAGGGAATTCTTTGATACCTTTATCAATGGGTTCTACATGCAATATTACTATGACCTTATCATTTTTATTTAATCTTTAAAAGAATATTTAATTAATTAAAAAATGGTATTCTATGAGTTAGTACCTATGTTTGGCATTTCAAGTTTATACCTAAGTATGTCTTCTTATGGAGACATTTCTTCAAAAAAGTTATCAGTGGGTTTTACATGCAAAATGGTTTAAGATATTTTTATTATTATTTAACTTTAACACAAGACAATAAACAAAAAGTACTAGTTAATTGAAAATTTAGTACTTGTGTTTGGTGTATAGCTAAAAATAAGATAATAGGTTATTTTGTTTTATAAATTTGTTGAAGACCTTAATATTTCCAGAAGCCATTTAATCAAGCCTATAGATCCATGGATGAAATATGATTAACATCAAAATGAAGAAAATTGAAAATAAACAAAGATGTGTGATGAGTGAATAATGAATCATGTCAGCAATCAAATATGAAGGCATTTGATGACATCCTGTAAGTGTTCAATGACATCCTAAGAGTGTGGGTGCCTGACAATAGCCTAAAGGCATTTGATTGTAGCTTGTCAGTGTCCAACTATAGCCTATCAATGTCTGATAGTAGCCTCTAGGCACTTGAACATAGCCTAACAATGTCCAACTATAGACTACCAACATCTACCCATAGCCTATTGGTGTTTGCCTATATCCTACTATCATGCACCAGTAGGCTATAATTAGGCACTAATAGACTACAGTCAGATGTTGATAGGCTACCATCGAGTACCCATACTCACAGGATATTTTTGGGTGCCTAGAGGTAGTCATCACATGTTGTTAGGTTGTATTCAAACACTTATAGTCTGTCATTAGGTGCCAACACTTGTAGGATGTCGTCAAATCCTATAGGCTACCATCAGACACCCTCATGTTTAATTGCCATGATGGCACTTAAAGATCAATAAATAAAATTATAGTTAAAAATTACTAAAAATTATATTACAAAAAATCATTGTATACCTTGATAGAAACTATTGATTCTTGAATCCCTCCTAGGACCTAAAATACAAACCACCAGAAAAAATCTTAAAGTTACCCAATGGTATGTGGTGAATTCCTTTGGATTGGCTTTCGAAGTACTAATGATTTACATTTATATGAAGACATTTATATTCAAATGTAGGTGAACTTATCCTTGAAATTAAATTTGGCCCTAAAAATTTAGGTGATCCTGCTTTGTCAGCCCCTCCACAAAATCACCAAATGTCAACTTTGAAAAATGGAATATTTATAAATTAATGAAGATTTGCCACTAAAAAAACCCTGTACACCTAAGATTAACCTTGATGTTAAGGTAATGGATGTGCACTAGATACATTCTTAATATGATCACCATGGTAACAAAATCATTGATCTTGAAGTAGATGTGGAATACTATGGACCTTTACCCATGCTACCTAGTGATGAATCTATACTTGAGTTACTCCATGCCATAGAACCTCAACTTCCTCGATAACATCACAAACTTGGGAATTTCAAATGAAAGGATTCTCATTTTAATGACTTCATTGCTAGCATAGATACCAAATCCAGTCCCATTTCTTCTCTTCTAAATGCTCTATATCATTTTCAAGATGGAAATGCTATGCTCATTTAAGAAACCATGAGAATATAATAGGGCACACCCTCATGTCCTCAACCCATAATAGTCTCTATAGAACTCACAACAACTGAGCATGATAAATTTATCCTATTTTTTTATAAATATAATGATACTTTCACTTGGTAATATGAGGACATACCAGGTATAAACCTTAATATTGTTGTGTACAACATAATCACATACCCAGATGCCAAACCCATCTGGTAAAAATAACAAAAATTTCCACCCAAAGTCTTCACACTATGCCATAAAGAAATTATCAAACTATTAGATGCCAATTTTATTAAACCTATGGAATATTTCAAAAGGGTGTGAAACGTTGTTCCCATTCACAAAAAATTCACTATGGTTATTTGCATATGCATCAACTTCCACAAGATTAACCATGTCTATCCCAAAGATAATTTTTCAATACCTCCAATAGATGCCATCATAGATTCCATTGTTGGATATGAAATGTTGTCACTCATGGATGGTTTTTTGAGCTACAATAAAATTCACATATCCCCAAAAGACTAACACAAAATAACATTTACTATAGAATGGGATACATACTACTATGTTAAAATGCCTTTCAGCCTTAAAAATTTTGGAGCTACCTATCAACTACCATGACCCACATTTTTCATGATCTCATACATGAGATTGTGTAAACTTATATGTATGACATCATTTCCAAATAAAAAATTTGCACAACCCATCTTTCTGGTCTAACCATCATCTTTGATTGATTAATCAAGTAGAAAGTTAGACTCAACCCCTACAAGTTTGTCTTTAGCATTAAATCTAGTAAACTACTAGGGCTTTTAGTCTCTTTTCATGGTATTGATTTCAATACCACTAAAATCAATTTTATATTCAACATGCCCATTCCTTGCTTCATTCTATATATTCACACTTACCTTGTCAAGCTAGGGGCAATTTGATGATTCATCCCCAAAATGGCTTATCACATATATTCTATCAATTACCTTATTAAAAAAGGTAATGCTCTAATGGACTCATCCCTATCAAAAGGCATTTGAAAACATTAAATAATCCTTGATCTAACCTCCCATTCTTCATCCACCTTCTAATGATCATCCTTTGATTTTGTACACCTCTTCAATGCCCGTATTAATTGGGGCAATGCTTACCCAACAAGATGATACCAAAAGAGAATATTTTATTTATTATATGAATCGAGGCCTTATTTATTATGAAAAAATTTATACTAAATTAGAACATGATTGCCTTGACATCTAATTTTTATTTAAAAATATATGTTACTAGATGCTTTATCAAACAACCTATGTCATTGTCATTTTAATCCACTTCATCATTTTTTTCCAAAGCATTTATACTTAGAGATAAAATTGGCAAGTGTATGGTTATATTTATGGAATTAAACTTTGAATCATAATTTAAAAATATATCAAAGGGAAAGACATTGCCAATCAACTTGTAGCGGCACTCATACCCACTACAAGTCAGCTTCAATATAGTCTCCCCAATGATAACATTCTCTATATTGAAGGTCTCAATAAGGATATCTCTCTTAAAATTATTTCCATAATTTCATTATTGACTTAGAGGAAAATAATCAAGAAGATACCTATATCATTCCTAATACTACTAAATCTAAATTATTTACCGAAGAGCTTCCTAAAGTCACCATCGATTTGCATGAAGACACCTGGACCCTCCACTTTGATGGCACCAAATATCTCCAAGAAGCTAGGGAAGGTTATATTCTAACTAACCCTCATGGTAAGATCATCCCTCTGATATTCTATCTAGACTTTGATGTCACTAATAACATGGTAGAATATGAATCTCTCATCTTAGGAATGGAAGTAGTACTTGACTTAGATATCCCATATCTACATGCTTTAGGTGATTCCCAACTTATTTTTTTCCAATTTAATGGTGATTAACAATGTAAAAGTGAAAATATTATAGTTCATCATCAAATAGATATAATAGTTACCAAATATTTTTCTTCTTTTACCATTGAGCCAATTTCAAGAGATCAAAACTCTATCACTATTTATATTGCTTCTTCAACATTTCTATTTCATTCTCATCAAGTATTTAATGATTCCCAATTTATTATTCAAATAAGAAATTCAACATATTCTATCTAATCATAAGATTAACTTATCTATCACATTAATGTTGATACTATTCGACAGATCCCATGGTACAAAAACATCATCTAATTCCTTAAACATCAAACATATCCTCGAGACATGATTCTTGTGAAAAGACTAGAACTCATAAACAAGATTTTAAATATGTCTTTTGATACAACACCCTTTATTATTATAATATACAAGGTACCCTACTCTATTTTATAATGAAATAAGCGGTCCCTCCTCTCCTTGAACAAGCACATGGGGGCATATATGATGGGCATTATAGCAGACATGCTACAACATGAAAATTTTTATGTATGGGATAATTTTGGCCTACTTTAGAAAAAGACACTATCAATTTTATTAAAAAGTGTAGTCCTTGCCAAATTCATGATGATTTAATCATTCACCACTAGTTGGGCTCTAAATTTTAGAGTCTCCTTGGCCATTTTCCATGTGGGCACTAGAACTCATCGATAAATTGCCTCGATCACAATATGGTCATATTTTTATCATTACTTCTACTAAATATTTTACTAAATGGGTATAAGCAATGCCTCTTGTTAATGTCACAGGAACCATTATTTATAAATTTATCCTTAACCAAATCATTTATCACTTTAGATTTCCCCATACTATCATTTCTAATAATGGTATCAATTTTAATAATAAGGACATGAAGCAATTATGTGCTAAATTTAAAATATCCCACAAATTTTCCACATCTTACCATCCATAATGCAATGGCCAAGTTGAGGCCACTAAAAAAATTATCAATAAAATTCTAAAAAATATCATCTAAGAACCTTGTACAAATTGGAATATTCATTTATATCCCACACTTTTGGCCTATCATACTAAGATATGTAATGCAACTAGGGCAACACCATTCTTGTTAGTCTATGATTCCTATTATGTCTTGCCATTAGAAGTTGAACTTCCCTCCTTATGTAATCTTTTCATAGTATCATTCCCTATGAATAATTATGTAAAGCTTGCCTTCATGTTCTCGATCTTCTTAATGAACACTATCTATATACTCTTCAACATAATTTCCAATATAAGGCTCGCATCTCCAAACAACATACTAAAAAAATTACAATTCACACTTTTAATGTTGGTGATCTTGTCCTTAAGTTAGAATTACCCATGATAAAGAAGGTAAATATGCCCAAAAATGGTGGGTCCCTTATTTAGTTAAAAACATTCTTGGTCCTAGCACATATCACCTCCAAACTATGAAGGCCATATTTTTAAAGAACCCACTAATGCACAATTTTTGAAGAATTATTTTACTTAGATATTTCCCTTATTATCATACTTCTATTTACTATCCTACTAACACTTATTGCAATATTTATAGCATGGATCTCACCTTCTATATCAATCTCTTTTTACACAAACCTTAGTTCCTTCCCTTGGTCATTTGGTTTATTTCTCTCATGATTTGTATTATAATACTGCAAATAGGACCCAATTTTCCTCATGAATTCCTTTTATTTTCATATACTGATTTTTCATATCAATTTTGTTATTTTCCAATACTTTTTTCACCATTTTGGGTTTTTATTTTGAGAGTTGCAATGTAATACTATGGATAGGACTAGGACCTCATCCCAAAATACCATTTTTACCATTTTTCACATGCTTTTTTCATCCTTTTGGGTTTTCCTTTTATGAGTTATAGAGTAAGACCATGGAGACGACCAGACCCTCCTCATAGATACCATCTTTGCCTTTTTTTCACCCACTCATGTTTCTCTTTTATGAGTTGTGGTGTAATACCATGGATAAGACCAAGTTCTCCTCATAAAATCACCATTTTACCTTAAAACACCTTTGTTAAACTAAGTGTTCCTTTTCTATAATGTTAATAAATAGTTACAAGTTTGTGATCCCATATTCTTAGCTTCATTTTTTATTTTTTATATAAAACATACACAACAAACTATGTTAGCATGTTTCCCTACACTCACATACATTATTATAAGGAATCATACTTACCTATCATTGTATCCATTTTCACATTATCACATTTTTTGTGATTTGAAGTAATTCAAATTTTTTCATGTTCATTCCTCTTGATTTCCTTTCCTTTCATTCCACTTTGGATAAAACAAGGTCGAAGTCAAGATAACACTTTTATTTCACATGAATAAATAATAATCATAGACACCATGCTCTTTAAGTTTTCTTTCTTGCAAAACAAGTCTGAAGTTTTCAAATTATAGTCATTTTTAGCACCCATGTTTGGTTCTCTTAATCCATATGGAGGAGGAATAGAAAATTCCATCAAAATTTAAAATTCACATCATTTAAAATAAAATTCAATGACAACAAAGGCAACATACAAATTCAAAAGTATCATCACACCAAAATATGTGATTTATAGCACATTTCCTATCTCCAATAAAAGCTCAAACTCCGTAGTTAACCTCATAATAGAGCCAAGGTCCATTAGGGTGTAATAGGTAAGTATATTGGGATATGATAATTCAAAAAAAATATAGTGATACCTACTTTTTGACACAAGTACCCAATCTTCGTAGTAGATCGATGACTCTATAAAGGGACCTGAGGAACGAGAAACACGTTGTAAGAAGGTATGTCCATTTTAGTTTTCATGCATATAGATTTCATGGGATGATATTCATACTTCATTTGATGACCTAATATTGGTGGGGTTATAAAAAGTTCTTCAGAGTCCTTACTATCGAAAGTCCTCTTATTTTGACAAACTTAATCTAAGTGTCTTGGCTTTTATAAAGAATTTATCTACCTTGCTTTTCCCTTCATTTCCCCCACCACCCATTTTATTTCCCCCTAAAAATCAAGTTTAATTTTAAATATATTTACTCACTTCTATATCCCCTCTTCTTTCACATCTTAAAAACATGATAACACTACTTTGTTTCGATTTTATTTATCCTTAGAAAAAAATAGTATGCTTGAGTGACTATGGATTGTATTCTTTATACCATTGTTTTACATTTATAGAATTACCTTGGTTTATTTGAAAAAAAATTCTCACTCCTTTTTTTAGACAATTACATCTATTTCTATATTGTTTTTGTATCCCTTTTTTTAGACATTTGTGTCTATTTATAATTTTTTTGCTACCATTCCTTTTTTTAGACAATTACATCCATTTCTATGTTTTTTTACTTCTTTTTTTAGATAATTACATCCATTTCTATTTTTCATTTACTTTTTCCATTATTGAGTGAGGTTATATTATTACTTCTCACTCACCAATGTTGTTTTCCCTTTTTATGTATTTTTTCCATTGATGCTTGAGTAAGAATTGTTACTGCTCACTCATCAATGTTGTTTTGCCATTACTTTCCCATATTTGTTTAAATTAAGGATTGTTATTGCTTTCACATTGATGTTTGATTACCATTTTTACTTGTATCCTTATTTTTACTTGGTTTATTCACCTTTCTTACCTAAAGTATACTTGTTTGAGATTTTTGATCATTTAGTAACCTTGGATTTTTTATTACGTGATTTACTTTAAATTTTGGCTTGGTCATTTGGTCCTCACTTAGTATTTATCACCCCAGCTTACCAAATTTATAAGTACATCATGATTATATTGTTCAGTTATCTTGGATTTCCTATGTTTGTTTATTTTTTCTCTTTAGTATTGTATCATTGGGTTTGTCATAAGTAGTCTCTGCGCCATCCATGATAAAAACTACAAACACAATAAATAACCATACAGTGATAAAGGTAAGTCAAGTTATGCATACATTACATTTATTTAAATTATTTCATTTTAATTATTTACTTTTAGTTATTTTATGCTTGAAAATATATAATTTATTTAGCTTTAGGATTATGTGTTGTTATGTTCTTTTCTCAAAGCACCATCCCATGTTATGCTTAAGTGACATGTGATGAGATTTGAATGGGATATATATATATATATATATATATATATATATATATATATATATATATATATATATATATATATATATATATATATATACACACACACACACACACACACACACACATAATATTTTAAAACTTTATCAATTACTGATTATTTCTCTCTTGTAAGAACCTTTCAATTTTCAATCTCTTTGAGTTCCTACTTTAAAATGTGTACTAGGAAAGGGGTGGGCAGCCCATTGATGCTTCACAAATTGTTGTCCCTTATACTACCACTTACAACCATCACAATTTTATCCTATATACTTCCCTAAGCTTTGGCATTGTAATAGTCCTTGATACCTTGGTATGGTTTTCATGAAATACATGGCTAACAATAATAACAAGGAACCATATCAAAAATTTTGAATACCTTGCTTGATCTTATGAATATATCCTAGTATTATTCATAAAAGGTGGTAGAAAGGTTATAATGCTTACCTATAGTGATCATGTCCCATACAATTTGGATGTTTTTAGTAGTAGTAGAATCCTCTTATTTTTTTTAGATTTTCCATTTTATAAATTTTATCACATATCAAACCCTAGGGTTCCTAATTCTTTGTATGGAAATATATTTATAACTAGGGAATGTCCCAGTAAGTGTGACTACTTACTTGGTACTAATTATAACTAGGGAATGTCATATTTTTGGGTGTTATGTCCTTGATTAATTAACCTTATCATTAGATGGATGATTTTTTTGTGATGGGGTAGGGTCTATCTAGATATAGGATGTCTTCATGTGTTCTACTCAATACCAAAATGATTGTGCTCTCTAAGATTCCTTGATATATGAATCAACTCCATACATTTGGCTACATTTATTTAGATAATTTGTTTTCCTCCATATACTCCATCTCCTATGTTTGAGTGTTTTTCTATAGTGTATCCAATCATTCCAACTCCATTATATGGTGATAAATTTCCCCTAGTTTTGAATACATATATTTCTAAGTGTCCTCATAGTGAGATATAAGTTGAGCGACACTTGAAAATGCTCTAAGAGGATCTAGGAGCTCAGATTTTTTAGAATGTTTCTTATATTTTGATTTATTTATTTTATTAGATCCAAATACTTAGGATAATTTTCTTTCTTCTTCTTTATGAGGTAGGGTCTCATGTAAGATATACTTTATTCGAGGGAAATTTTAGTTGATTTTTGTTATATTGAGGGTTGTGTAATTTACATGGAGGGTAAATCATATTTTTATAACTTCCCTAATTTGGTCATTGAATGCACCAAGTAAAAAACTATGTTTACCCTCATTTAATGCTTCTAACCATTTCCATCTAACTTCCTTTCCTTTTTAGGTCACCTTTGTTCTATTTACTTCTTCATTTTTATACTTTTCTTATATTTCTTATCCTTATCCTGACATCATTTATTTTAGTTTTATGTTTTTTTTATAACTATATTTTATTTTTCCCATCAACCACCCATTTGTTCTCAACTTAGTTGTCTACTTTTCTCAACTAATCCACAAATTTATTCTTGTATGGAAAACAAACAAAACATCACTTGTTATTTAGGGAGAACATTGTTCACCACTCTTCACTCCCTCTCTTTGATAATCCAATATTTTTTGAGTTTTATTATTACCACAAATACTATTCTTCTATCTCATATATATTTTTCTCTTTTGGGTTATTTTTTATTCTTTTTATTATTTTTTCCCAAAACTATTTTCTCTTAGTTTTATTTTATATTTTTTTCCAAAATTGTTTTTGTGTTTTATTTCCCATCACCCCTCAATATTATTTTATATTTTATTACATTTCACCATGTTAATATGTGGCATATGGTTTTAACCATGTGTCATTTACAAATCCTTTCCACAACATTCTCGAAAGTGTTTGTAAACTTATCACTCAAGAATATAGAATTTTTGTAATTACATAGTGTCCTATCCATATTATTTTTAATTTATAAATATTTTTATAATTAATTATGTATAGTAATACTATGTCATGTATCATAAATTCATTTTTCTTAATGTGTCAATCATTTCAATATTTTTATTGTCTCTTCTCTTATGTTTGATTATAAGTAACTATGAAAAAAAATCATCATTTTTTCTAATTCCATGAGTTTTTATTTTAACGAGTATTTTGTATGCATCCAAAATTTAAATGTTAATCTTAGACTTGGTAAAACTTACTCCATGGGAACCATGGCTTCCAATCTATATACTAATTAGAATGGACTGTACTTGGCCGATTATTTATAGATTGTGTGGTAAACCCAAAGTACCACAAGTATTTTGGTATCCTAATATACTATTCCACATTATATACCTTAGTAAAAAGTTTATCCAAAACATTTTTGAATGCTTCCACTATTTTGTTTTCATGTGCGTGATAGGGAGAATGGCATTTTTGTTTTATTAATAAGTGCTTTAGTAACTCTTCTATTTTTTTATTTACGAAATATTTACCTTGATCACTTATAATAATAAGTGGGCATATAAATAAACTAATGATGTTCTCATATAAAAAAATTGGTGGAAATATTCTATATGCAATCCATTGTGGGTATTTCCTCTATCCATCTTGTTAGGTACTTTGTACTTGTTATTATGAATCATATGTTTTTTCTCCATGTTTTTTATATAATTGGCCGAATAATTTCAATGGCCCATTTCTCAAATGGAGCTAATTACAATACTAGATACATTGGTATTTAATCTCGTGCATTAGGATTCCATACCCTTTTACATAAATCAGAATTATGTGTATGTCTATGCACATCTTTAAACATAGTTAGCCACCATAGGCCAATTAACAATATTTTATTAGTGGTGCCTTCTCCCAACTTGTGGCTTCCTTCTATTCCATCATGTGCCTCCCTAATGATTTTTTATCTCTTGTGAATTAATGTTACTCTTCATAAAATCTCATCTTTTTCCTTCTTATATAGGGATCCCTCTATAAGTGTAAATTAAAAAGCTTGTACTATTAATCTTTTACATTCTAATTTTCCATATCATTTTGGAACTTCCCATGTTTTCATGAATTCATAATGTTGGCCATATCCTTTAGAACTGCCTCAATATGAAATAGATGAAATCTAAGGAATTCATCCTCAATTGGCCCAACATCTTCTCTGGTGGTAATTGTTGAAAAATAGTCTGGTCCATTATTTATCTAGTCGAGTTTCACCATGATTTTGAAATTGAATTCTTGGAAGAGCATAAGCTAATGGAATATCCTCCCTTGCATTATAATTTTATTTATTAAATATTTCAATGGCTCATGGTTAGTGAATAATATGAATGGTGTATAAAGTAGATAATGTCTAAATTTTTGCATCGCATGTACCATTGTTAATGCCTCCCTTTCCATCATTGAGTAATTTATTTCTAACTTTTTTAAATTATATATTTTACATGAAATATGGTGATCAATATTACCACTTAGTTTCACTAATATTGTTGTTATGGTTGTTCTTAATACATCAACATGTACATGGAATGGTACCGTCCAATCTATAAAAACTAATATTGGTGCATCAATTATTTTATTTTTTTAATTTATCAAATACTTCCTAACATTGTGTATTCCATTCAATTATTGGGTTATTCCTTCTATTTAATAAGTATTCCATCAAGACAGTCATTGTTTTATAGTTCCAAATGAACATGTGATGATAGCATGTATATACTAATATCATTTTTACCTCTTTTTGTGTCTTGGGGGTGGTATATTTGAGATTATTATAATTTTCAATAAATCTACCATGACTCCCTCCATACAAACAATGTGTCCTAGCATTGATCTGAATGGATTTGCAATACAAATTTATGTAAGTTAAATGAGATGCTCGATTGTCTACACCATTAGAACATCAACCTTGATGCATGGGCATCATCCTTTAGTACCCATATATTGTTCAATCATCTAAATACACCTATAAAATTTAATAAATATACTCCCTAAAGGAATTTACCATGATGTAGCTAGATATTTCCAATGCATTCTTTGATCCAAATGGCATTACTATATATTAAAACCCCCATTTTTTGTGAACATGGTTTTTTTGTTAGTCTTATATCACTATCATTACCTATGGTAATTTGAGAATCCATTTGTAAAATAATATACCTCTTTGTCTGCCATACTTTTTAGGATTTCTTTAGTGAAGGATGTGGGGAATGGATCATGTAGAGATGTCTTACTTAATTATTTCTAGTCAATATAAATTGATATATCACATATTTTCATATGTTGAATTACCATTGGACTTATCCATTATGTTTCCTCTAGTGTAATGATACCATTGACTAACATTTTATCTAATTCAAAATTAACTTTAGATTTAACATTTGGGTTGAGCTAGTAAAGTATCTTCCTTAAAGTTTTTATGTTTTCTTTCACCTGTATTTTCAACATTTCAACTTATTCTTTAATTCATTTTAGTTCTGTAAAAGTTTGCAAAAAAAATCTTTATATTCTCTTGATAATTCAATCATTTTATTTAATTCCTCCTCTGTCCAGTAGTTTCCTATCTTTGTTATTTTAGGATTTTATAATTTTCCTATATTTTCTTAACTAATTTTTAGGAGTTTTTAAAAATACAGCATACTATCTTCTAGAATTTCAATTAATTATCTCTTTGCCTCTTCTATTTCTATTTTTATGTTTTCAAGTTTGTTATTTTCATCATCTAGTTCTTATTTAGTTAGTTTCATAAAGTATGATTTTTTTCAAACTTGTTTTGTATTGGTTATGTATTCCATTCTTTTTAATACTCATCTAGTAATGTCCTAATCGAATCCAATAATGTATATGTCCCATTATTGTCTTTTGTCTTTTTATTTTATGGTATTATTCAACATAAATAGAAATGTTGTTAATCTCTATAGGTCTCAACATACTCTTGTATCATAATCCCATAAATTAAATATTTGAAAAAATTAATTTTTGAGTTCCTCCCAATTATATGTTCCTTGTGCATGTACCATGTCTTTGGATATTCTTCAAGAGTCTAGTAAAATAATTATGCCCAAATTATTTTTTCAGTTTCACTTTTTTGGTACACAATTTTTTACATTTTAAAATATGTGTCTTGGGGTTATGTATTCTTGTATATTGTATTATATCTTAAAATTATCCTTCTTCCTTAATGAACCTTGTTTTTAGTAAAATACTAAATAATTTCTAGTTTGAGATTATGGCTTTGTGAGTATTCCACCACCTTGTAGTAGTTTAAATTATAATCAGTGTATCATTTATAGTGTTAATTCTTATATTTTCTAAGGGGAATACCCTAGTCATTTATTCTAGATACTCTTTTAAATCCCCTATTCCACTAAATTTTGGTAGATTAACGTGTGAATCCCCTGTCTCAATGTGGTATACTTTTTGTATCCATAGTATCATATTTGTTTTTATGGTAAATTATTTTTTATTGGGTAGTAATTTCTTCATATGAGAGATTTTTCCCACCCTTGTTTCTAGCTTTCTATATATCCAAGCTCTAATGTCTTATTCATAGGCTATTTCTACCTCTTTGATATATAGCACTACTTATCCTTTATCATTTTACTTGTAATCATCATCAAGATTTTATTTTTTAATGTATAAACTCTGGATAGTTTAACAAAATGACTTTTCCCTTCATCAAACCATAATTCTCATGACCATGTAGCTACCATTCTAGTTTATAGTGGGAAACGTAATCTTAATACATTTCTTTCAAATGTGATCTCTTCCTATTTAGAGTCTAATGTGTCATTATAATCAATTAATAATTATAAATTCAACAATGCAGGGCATCCCATGTCATATATATCAATGACTTCAAAATCAACCTTCTGATTGATACCCATATAGTTAACTTAGACAATCTAAAACATTCATAATAGAACCCTAATTACTATGAGCCTGTAGTGAATTCTAGCAACAATAGTGATTGAGGCTTTGAGCCTATCAAAGGTGGACCCAATAGCACTGGAAGAGGATATAAAGGTGGCTATTGGTGGTAGCATTGTAGGTTTTTGTGAGAATGGAGTTGATGGAGCTATGAATGGATGGGTTTCAATGAATAGTGGGGGAAAACACCTATTAGAAAGAAGTGTGGCCATAGGGTATAGTGTAGGGTCAAAGGGATAAACCTCTACATGCTCTAATCTAAAGGTTGAGCTAGATTATAGGGTTCAGATAAAGGTTTCAGGGGATAAGTATGATGTTAACCCTATTTATGGAGTTATTGTGAACAATAAGGGAAAAAAAGAGGTTATTGAACATTCCATGTTGAATGGTGATAGATCTAATGCATATGGTTAGACCCTAGGTTGCATGAGATTTAAGACATGGAAGTATCAGGGTTTGGTGGAACTAGTAGATTCAATAAGAAGATGTAAATAGGGGAGCACAGATCTAATGTTAATAGAGGCAAAGACACAGTTAAAACCTAGAAATCTAAAAATAGAAAATAGAAAATCTTTTACTAAGGCTATGAGAAGATGTAAAATCTCTCCTATGATTCTAGAAAAAGATGTACCTATTGTCCAGTTTGATAAAGTAGAAATGGAAATGCAGGGATTAATATGTAAGTTTGAAGGGTCATGGCTGACCCTACCAGCATTCATGAATGGATCTCATCCTGATGGAAATCTAGGGTAGAAGGTAATATTCAGATCTAACCCTAATCTAGAGGTTTTTCTATTTTGATTTTTAATTATGTAGTCGATAAAGAGGTTATTTTTAATGACATGGTTTGGAGATAGGACAACCACACTTTGTTGGTAAAACCCTAGCATTCAGATTTTTATGCCCAAACTAAAAATTTTAACTTCAAACTTGTTTGGGTTAGGCTTCCTAGTCTTCCTTTCTAGTTCTAAGATGATTTGGTATTCACAACCATTGGAAATTCAATAGGAAATTATTAGACTACTAAGGAAATTATTGGACTACTAAACAACTAACTACTATTAAGGGACATTCCACATATGCTTGTATATTGGTTTATGTTGATTTATCTAAAGATTTACCTTCTTAATTAGAACTGTTAATGGGGGAGAAGAAATGGATACAACCCCTTGATATTGAAGGTATTCCTTTTAGGTGTAGAAGATGTTTCAAAATAGGGCATCTTGTGAATGATTTCCCAAGTTTTAAATTCAATAAAATGGTATCATGGTGTAAAAATACAAAAATTGAACATAATATGATGCTAGTTGTAGAAGATGGTAGAAGTGATAACAAAGGATTAGATTCAGAGGTCCACTTGGAAGAAGATGAGCAAAATCATCAAAATGAAACATTTTGTAATGAGGCAAGGAATAAGGAGGGGGATTGAGGTGTTATTTGAGAAGACTAATGAAAATGTAGAGCTTAGATCAGATTCAATAGCTCAATCTCCTTTAGAAAGACAAAAGGTATTTAACTCGGTAAAAAAACATAGAATCAAGTAGATTTTTTGGATATCTCCATTCCCATATTGCCAAATACTGAGGAGGAAGGAGAATGGAAAATAGTTAGTCATAAAAATAAAGGAAAATTTAATCAAGGTTTGAAACCCTTGACTATGTCTCTTAGATCAAACAAAGAGAATCTCATGGGAGATTCTTAGACAGTCATTTTTCCTCTTTTTTGTTATTTTGGGTAGCCACTTATGTTGTAAATATTGGTATTTGAGGCCATTTTTCTTGTTACTTTCATGTCATTTTTTGGTTATCTTTTTAGCATTTTATTTTCAAGATTATTGTTATATTTGGCTGGTGTGGCCTCAGCTTTGTTTTTAGATTCTCTTCTAGGGTATTGGGTCCCTAGCTCAAAAAAAACCTGCCCTTTAACCTTAATAAAAAAAACATTCATTTATTATCTTGGTGTCCCATTAGCCATATAAATATCATATATTTTTATGTACAACTAAATTTTTCCAACACTTCCCAAGTACTATAAATAAGGACATTTATTGTTACACCTAAGTTTGGTAAGACCTTCTTTACTTCTTGGCCATCAATTTTTACATCTAAGAGGATTGTCATCTTTTTCCACTTCCTTACGCTTAAAAATACATTATTTTTTTTAGTTTTTTTTTTAAATACCCTTATTACTTGATTTTTTCTTTTGTATTCTAGTACTTATAAAATTACACTAAATTTTCTCATAATCCTTGATTTTTGACTAGTTTTAGCATCTTTTTCAAGTTTTCAACTTTTGTTTCTTCAAAATAAGTCATTTTGGTATCATCTTTATCCTATTTTTCTTGGATATTATCCATAATTTTTTATACTATCCTTTCATGCTCGTATGTGCTTGGGTAATCTCCTTCACTATCTTATTTTTATTCCTCCTTTGACTCAATTAAATTTTCCTTTGCTTTCCCAGTTTAGGCTCCACTTCGAGTGGTCACCACAACCCATGGTTTTGGTCCTTCAATGGTTATTCTTAGTTTCTTATTTTTAGGATTCTCTCAATATTCCTTCACCTCCAATATGAATTCTCTTATTTTCTCTAAAATATGTCCTTTTATTAGAATATTCTCTTCCCTATTTAATTTTAACATCCTCTTCTCCTTCTCTTACTTCGTTGTATCTTAATTTCATCTCTCAAACCTTTAGTACATTTTTCAAATGTTTATCTCCCTTTTGTGTGGAGATCCTATCACCTCTTCTATTTTTTACCTACATTTTTATGAAATTGTGCCACTTTAGGGCATGAAAATGAGTCATTGATCCCTTTCTCAAAACTTAACCCACATTCTACTTATGGTTTCTTTGTACAATTCCTTATTATGTGCCCAAGTTTCCTAAACTTATAACACATATGGGGAGGTATATCTTGGTTATTAACATATTTATACCATCACTTTTATCTTATTCTATTGTGGTACTCTCCTCTATAACTTCCTTATCCCCCTCCTCTCTATCCACCTCAGTTGTTATTTTAATATTAGATTTATGGGTTTTTGGGTGTGAAGTCTAACATTTTTGGGGGGTTTTGATATTGTGGTTTAGGGTGAAGTATGTTTTGATTACATATTCTTGGTTGTGGTGGTGTCATTTTTTGAACTTCCATAGCTCATCTTTAGTTCACTTCACTTATGTATTCCATAACATTATAGCCTAGGCAAGAATGATTGTAGTGGAAAACCAAGTTTTAGTAGATAAAAAACATTAGTTTATTTATTAGTGGAATTAATTCCATCATAGGACATAAGTATTATATATTTTTATCATATAAATTACATTTTACACATTATATTATATCCTTAAATATAGATTTTTAGATTGGTGATGTCATATCAACCAGTGTCTATGATGATCTAATGGTTAATACTAATTTTTCCATTTCTTAATGTGGGAATTATATCTATGAGTTTCCTTATATATAAAAAATATTGCACCATATTCTAGGTCATGGAGGGTTAATTATTTTTTTATTGATACTTGGGAGTTTTAAGGGTCCTAGGCCCTTTAACAAAAAAGATTCCAAAAGAAACTTATATGGTCTGGCTAAGCATATATTCATGCAAAGGCATAGGACTAAACATATAAAATAGGTTTTAAACCAAAACCATATTCGGATACAAACAATTTCATACATCACAACCTATAAACATACCAAATACGACTAGGATATACCTTAAACTAACTATTAGCTTATTATTCTAAAATTACTAGCTCTATCATTTTCCCCTAGCTGGGTCACTTCTTCTCCTTCACAATTACCTAACCCAACCTGCCTGCACTTTTAGCCAAGACTTTTTTATTCTTACCATCCTTCATTCTTCCCAGCTTCACCAACTTCCTACTTTCTAGTTCACCTTTAGGCTACTTAAAGGTAGAAAAAACCACCCTTTTCTAAACTTGCCCTGAAACATCCTAATTCTATTGTTGCTTACCCTTATACCATCTAGGCACTTTAAAATAAGCTCTCACCACTCCTTTACCTAGCCATTTGATAACTTTGACCCTATCTGAAGAATGCTTGATTGCCCTCTATTCTTTAAGCCCTAGAATAGGTTTAACCAAGTCTTTAATGACTAACATGTTAACTCCCTATTTCTCTACAACATTCATTTGCACCTCATAATCCTCTTCCACATCCTTAAAAAAATCCATTAGTGCCAAGAAATGAAGCTCAAATTCTCAAAACATAGCCAAAAGGACAAACACCAAAAAATCTCTAGCTAAAAAAGGTAACATCAAGAAAGGCCCTAATGGAAGATCTTTTAATTCCTCTACCAATTCTAATCTATACTCAGGATAGATGAAAAACTCAATCATTTTTAACACTTGATTCGTATCCAACATTATCAAACATAAATTGGTTGCAAAGAGAGAGGCTAGGACTGAGTTAACTCTAACTTTCCTACTCTACACGATAAAATCCACACCTATCACCTATTCTACTACTTCCACCACCTCTAAAGAAGGAACCCAAAAGACATTTGATAAACATGTTTTTGACACAGACTAAATAAAACCCATTTCATGATTATTAGCTCATCTAAAGGCCAAAGGCCATCCAGTCGATTCCAAGCTAAACTAATCCATCCCACTAAAAATCCAAGTGTAGGAACTCTACCAAATAGAAAAGCCAATGCAACCACCTGGCTAGAATGTCATTTGCTTAATGATACTTACCATAAATTTTCCATGCTATAAAAAAAAAATCCATCATTATAGGGACCAGCCTATCCATTCACTAAACACCCAGGTTGGTAATGCCATCAAAACATCATCCTACCAGCTCCACTTGATGTCATCCATCACACTTGAAGGAGGTTGCCACTAAACTGTCTTATCATCCTTACAATCTCAAAATGTTTAAGAGATTTGATAATGATTTACATTTTCAAATTTTCTTTTATTTTATTTTTTACTTTTTATTTTTTATTTTTAATAAAATCATGACAAATTTGTTTTTAAAAGAATAATTTAGGAGAGAAAAAAATAAAAAACTTAAACCAACCAATTATATCAACATTATAAATTGCTTTTTTTAAAGCATTTTAAATATTAATATATCTGATAGTAATTTAATCTACTCAAAAAGCCTGCAATACACCCATCTATTTCTAACATTATCCATCATTTCCTCCACACATTGATCAATTGCTACATTAGCCAAAAACATTGCAACTTTATTACTCTCTCTAAAATAGTGTTTACAATTCCATCCTTCAAACACTTCCATTTTAAACCATATGACATCTAAAATATTTACAATCTTCCGAGATTTCTCCCTCATACAAGACAAAGCTAGTATAATCACCTGTGAATCTCATTCAATTTTTAGGAAGGAGATTCCACAATTCAAAGCCATATTAACCCCTACTACTAGAGCTTGAGCTTCAACCTAATTACTAGTACCATTAATAAGCTTAAGAGAAAGGGCTCTTATTAATGATCCACTACAATCTTTTATCACACACCTTATTCGTGAAGCACTTGGATTGCCTCTACAAGATCCATCAAAGTTCAGTTTAAACCATCCAACTTTCAGAGGAATCCAACTTGTTTCCTTTCTATTTTTCATATTTTTATTATCAATTATTGACCCTTGAATGGGAAAAATTTTAGGTACATGCATTTTTATAATCAGAATGCCCAAACCAATGGTGAATAGTATCCCTATCCATAGACTATGTAATGCCTCATCACATTGAACACAGGTTTCAATCCACTTGCCGACCCCCATCGCATTGAACACCGGTTCGGTTAGCCCATTGCATGTAGATAAATTTCATGAAGGTGTGCATACCTTACCCCCTATATGATTAGAACTTATGACTTCCCTTTTGAGAGCACATGTTATTCACCATTAGGCCAACTCAAGTGCACATGTGGAGGGTTAATTATTACTTGTAGTGAATTAAATGCATAGCCTTTCATTTGGATTTATTTTTCCAACCATATTTATGCTAAATCTTGTTGTAATATTACCATATTTTATTTCAAGGAAGATTATATTTATCTTCTATAGGATTGTGCTTCCAGTCTTGATACCATCTCCAACATTTATATAAATGTGTTAAAAATATTTCCATCCATATTTTCTCTTAATGATGGTAATAATCCTAAGATAAACCATTGTATTCTTTATTTTTCATGTTCTTCCAATTTATTCACTATTGATTTGAATCATTTATCATAATCCTTTACCATATATTTATCATTCTATATAGGTTCCCACATTTTACTAACACTTTCCATCAATTTTTTTTGGATAGTTAAAATCTCCTCTGAATGCCTTTTGTATGTCTACCAATAAATTATTATGTCATATGTTTGTTCTCATGTACCATTTCAATGAATCATATCTTAATGTTCTAAGAAAATAAAATATCATCACTCTCTCAACCATAACATTATGATTTTTCCAATAAGAATATAATATATATAAATTTTCTTATTATTATTTTGTATCATTACTAAACAGAGGAAATTTTGTCATGTTTATCTCATTTTTGAAGTGTTTGACTATGTACTCAAACTACTGCTACTCTAATTACTTGTGGCATTGTTATTGAGTACTTATTGAACTTATCTATTGGTTATCTCTTTAATTTATTATTGGTATTCTACTTCTTTGTTTATCCCTTTGTAATTTTCATTGAAAATACTTTTGTCCTAATATATTTGCTTGGTTGGCTAGAAAATCTCTTTTGTTCTTTATTTCTTCACTAAAAATAAGAAAATTATTCTCAAATTATTCTTGTATAAATACTTCCTCTTCTATTTTAAATGAGTGTTCTCTTTGAATGTGAAGCAGCACAGGGGATGGTGTTTGGTCCAAATGGTTCATTTATTCTTGGGGTCTCTTTTAGTTGGGGTTTTAAAGTGAGGAATTGTTTCTTATTTCTTCTTATTGATATTCTATATCTATGTTATCTTCTTCCATAATGTTATCACTAATTAATCCTTATTCTTCTAAACTAATTTCTTCCTTATCTCTCTCTCTCTCATCTCTTTTATATTACCATAGATGTTGTTCTCTATTATTTTAAATTTCCTTGTGTTAGCATCTCTTCCTACATTGGTTTATTCTTCCACTATATGGTTATGTATCATCTTATTTTGGTTAGCTTCCTTTAAAAAAAAAAAATCAATTTCCATTAAATGTCTCTATTTTTCCTATCTCATTGTTATCCTCTCTTATCCATGGTTCCCTTTATATTTTATCGTGTCTCTTTCATATATCTTCTCACTAATCCTATGCCACATCCACTTTGGGTGGTACTTATTTCCATTATTTGGTCTTTTTTCATAGGCTTTTGGAACATTTTTAGTTACCCACAAGTGTGGCTAAATCTGAAAGTCCCTTTTACATGTCATTCATGTGTTTTTTTGGTGTGAAATAAAATATTTATTCTATCTTATTTCTCTCATTTAATTCCTTTGTGATTTCTAGAGGTACTAATGCCAACTCATCTATTTTGGTTAGAAGAGTGTCCTCTTAATTTTCAACATAAGGATTTCCACTAGTAGAGGTTATATTAATCTCATTTATGGTCCTAGTCTCCACATTATTATATCTTCTCTCTCTTTCCTCTACATTTATTTCCTAGTTTCTTATCTAAGTCTCTCTTCCTCTATTTTTTTCCTCATCTCTTTGTTTGTCATTTTCTCTCTTTAAAACTTCTTAGTTATATTTACTTATTATTATCCTTCTATATCTCTTAACTAATCTCTATTTAATATGATACTTATCATTATTTCACCTTACATCTTATCTAACCCACCTCAATTGTTTATTCCAAATATTTTGAGAAGTCATATCTTTTGAGGATACCCCTTATTTTCACACACCATCCCTTAGGTGCCTAGCCCATAAAATAGCTATTTTTCTTATTTAACCAACCCCTTATATACATAGTCCATTTAGATTAGGAGAGGTACTCTTTTCAAGAATATCCCTTATACCCCTTCCACAAATTCATCTTTCTTAGCATCAAACTTTTCCAACCTCAGATGGCATAAATGATTAGAAATGAATTGAGTTTCATCTCAAACTAATAATTGATCACTCAATTATAAGGTGTGTCTATGTTCTCAGAGAGTTATAGCTTATCCTTTGTCCACTTAATTAGTTTCCTAATGTGTATTCCATATCCTTGTGTGTGTTTTGCATATCTTAGGATCCAATACCACAATATTTCCACAAATATTACCCTTAATTATTCTTCTTGTGATTTTAAAAAGTATGATTTCACCTTAGGAAATGAGTCACCAATTATTATTTTTTTATAATGAGAAATTATTTTGAATAATTTATCCCACCACTCTTTAATTTCTATTAGCACTAAATTCTAAAAATATAATTGATACTTTCCTCTAGACATTAGATAACTAAATTTCATGTGGCACCACTACATGTTGACATAAAATATACATCTTGATTATAGATAATTATGTGGTTTGATATGTCGATAAGATATGGGTGAGTTGGTAGAAGTGGCTTGGTTATTTTAATCCCCACCCAAGTTTAAAACTCACTAAAGGCATGTGAGGTAACTTGTGGCCTTTGGTGGTATTATCATGTCTGGTTATGGCCATTGGTGGTTAATCACTGGGGGATTTAGGCCCCCATTTTATCCCAAACTAGTTTGTATCTCTGATCAAAAGTGATTACCAATAAAAAAAAGTGTTATGTGGTTTGATATGAGTACAATTAGAGCTAATGTAGCATATTGATTAGTAGTGTGTTATTTTTTCCCTTAGAAAAAATTCATATTTTCATATTAATTAAAATTATAAATTAAATTTTGTAGATGAAACAACATTATAAAAGTAAAAAATCCAAATAAATGGGAGTAAATCCTCCCGATCAAAAATAGAAAGGTCTCCTAACAAAGCAAGAGAGAAAAAACATAAAGCCTAATAGAAATAACAATAAAAAAGACAAAAATTAAGATAAAAGAAAACATGATCTAATGGGATGTGTATATCAAATCCTCATTCATCATTCCCTTCTCAGCTTTATTTTTATTAACTTCCTACCACCCCCTTAAGAGGGTTCACAATGACTAAATGTAGCTTAGAAGGCTGAAAATTAGTATGAGTATCAAATAACAAAGTTCATGATTTAGATGATTCACCAAATCCTTATCTAAGTCTGAATTATCTAACTTGTGGAATCTCTTCACACGCCCTGATGAAATACCTTTGGAAGGTGTCTTCAAAATGGAATATAAATATTATTCTCTAACCACTTTAGTAGTCTCAAGAACTACTCCATGAATGTCCATTCACCATTTTTATTATTTTATAATTTTTTAGTATTTTGATTTACCTTAGCTTGGTCTTTAACTTCATACACTATCTCTTGTTCCAAAAAGATCCAATGT